>PVJH01042544.1:0-14235 GCA_004026705.1 Nesogale talazaci
AGAGAGAGAGAGAGAGAGAGAGAGAGAACGTTAACAGGGGAAATGAGGTCAAACACTTGGAGTACACAGATGAGAAATTTTGTTGCAAATTTCTGTTCTGGGAAGGTAGCTGGGAGCTTATACATAAATGTGTTCTACTGAATATGATCATTCTCTTCATTTTAGGAGGACTGGTCTGAGGCAGAGATCTCTGGGAAGCCATTTGTCTTCATGTAAAAGTCAGCCTCACCAGCAATTCCCACCCACAACCTCACACGAAAACGGCTGATTACCTCGTGAAGGGATATGCATCCCACTCACTCCAACTCAAAAATAACAAGCAAATGCTATTGATCCCTGGCTCACTCTGGACAGCCACACTCATCAGAAAATCGCTTGCCAATCTCTTGCCATACTTCAAACCACAATTGGCCAAGAAAGGGAAAGAGACAACTTCCACAAGAGACAACGTTCTCAAAGATAAGGCAGAAAGGCAATCCTGATAACATCGCTTGCAGTTCATTAAAAAACAAACAAACAAGCAAACAAAAACTTCTGCAAGATTTAAAAGCAACTATAAATGACAACTTTTGACATTTTCATGATGAAAACTCAAACCGTTCTGGTGTGACCAGGAAAGATGTCACCGGGCCTCCGCCAAGCAAGCAACAGCTGATGAAATGTAAAATGGAGCTTCTTCGGAACCTCGGGCATGGCACACCACTGACAAACGCACAAACTCGTTCGACCAGCTCGCGCCTCCCCGCTCCAAGTTCACACCTGGGCCATACTTTGCGCTCACCCACCCAGGCTGAGGCCCGGCCCCGCTGCAGCCTCTCACGATGTAATCATGGAAATTATTCTAGCTAGGCCTGCGTCCGAACCTAAGCTTTTCTTTGGGGCGCTCTGTCTGGGACACCAGAGAGAGCACCTTCGTCAGGAATATGGCCTTCAGATTAACCCCTGGGGGTGGTTTTGGCTTTTCTGCACCTGGACTAGGCAAGGAGCAGGGGTCTCCATCTTGAGGTGGAGCTGGAAGGTCACACAGTTTCTTATCTCTGTGTAGGAAGTCTATGCGCTCTGGTGGCCAGAGAGAGTGCTTGTGTGGACCGTGCATGTTGTCCTGAACAGCACACAGTATTAAAAACAAAACAGAACCTCCAACTCGCTGACATCGAGTTGATACTGACACACAGTGGCTCTGGAGGGCAGGGTGGAAGTGCCCCTGTGGGTTTCTGAGACTGCAACTCTTTATGGGGATCGAAAACCTCGTTTTTTCTGCCGTAGACAGGCTGGGGGTTTTGAACTGACGACTTCGTAGTCAGCAGCCCAGTGAGTTCACCACCACGCCCCCCGTTACACACATCCTATTAGGGGGGCACTAGCCGTGTGACCCGATGTCACTATTTATTATACAGAACACAGAAAACGCAGGCAAGGGTCAAAGGTGGTGTCCCCTTCAGTGCAGGAGTTCAAGGAATTCGTATTTGTATCTCCATGTCTTCCTGCGGCTACGGAGTTCTCTGAGGTGCGTGCATCATATTTTTTATTTTTTATTTTTTTTTAACCATCAAGGGAAAACGACTCGGTTACTTTACAAACTGCAAAGGAGGGGTAACTCACAGGGGTAGAAGGGTGGGCACGCTCACAAATGCTCCTAAACTTGCTCTGCACGGAGTTTTCCCCTCCCCAACACTTTGGGAAGCTGTGCCCTTCCCACCCTCAAGCCTCAGGGCGCAGAGCACCCCTGGGTGACGTCCACGGTCCACATCCCGGCTCTCTCTCCCTCCACATCCTGCTGGGTGTCCTGAAGCACCGGTGAGCTGCCCCCGCGCTGGGGCAGCCATTCAAGAGGCAAGGAAATATTATGCAAGAGCGCAGGAAGTCAGAGGAGACAGGATTCTGGGCAGGCCTGGCAAGGAGTCTGTGTGAACGCCGGCAAGCGGGCGGACTTTGCTCAGTGGCAGGGCCCCAGCCAGCAGCAAGCCTTCGGCAGAGGCCAAGGAGGGCTGTCCTCGGCGCGCTGCTGGCCAGTGGGCAGCTGTCCAGAACTTGATGTACCTGATGGGAGGCAGATAAAAGTCGAGTCCCAGTATTTTTACTTTTTTGGCCCACGTTCAAGGTGACTCCCCACCCCGACGCTTAGGTGCTGCGGGGACTCCACTGGGTCCGGCCGAGGGCCCGGCCCTCCCCCAACAAGGCGTGACTCCTCCCGGCGTCGGTTCCTTCAGTGGCTGATGGCCTTTCAGCTCTGTCCTCTGAGGCGGCTGCCGCAGGCTGGCTGGAAGTCACGTCCGTCCAGGCCCTGCGCACCCCACACTAGTGCCCTCAGAGGATCCCGGGGCCAGTCCCCCTGTCCGATACAAAAGAAGTTCTATTTTCCCAAGCAGAGTTGAGGACACCCGTGGTGACAGGTGTAGAAATGGAGACTCCGAGGGGGGTGGGGGGGGGAAGCCGATTGATCTGAAAAGAGCATAGTGGGATGGCGGCAGAGTGGCTGCCCCGGTAGTTCTCCTGCCTCCTCCTTCCCTGGCATTGGAGAGCGACAGACTGCCTTCCCTCCTACCAGCACAACTGCCCCTCTGAAGGGCCAGGCAATGCCCATTCTGCCATCCCTTCTGCAGGGAGCCAGCACCCAAGGCTGTCCTGAAGCCTGGCCTCTCACCATCTCCAAAGGCGACCTTCGAGTCTCTGCCCCCCTTCACATTCACAGTCCTCCTCCCCCACACTTGGAGAGAGTGATGGTGGAGGAGACACTTCCTGCAAACCCTCACCCTCCCACCTGCCTTCCCCAAGGGGCCACTTATAAACAGCAAATGGGGCCAGGTTGCCCCCAAGCACCTGGGGTTCATGTCATTCCAGAAGAGCCCAGCTGGGAGACCATAAGAAAGCCTTCAGTCTGGCCGGTCTGGTTCCCGCCCTCTGCTCCATTTTACAGGAGAAACTAAGGTCCAGATTAGGATTAGCATTCCCTCCCCTCACCCAGCCTGCACACCACCACCACGATCCTTTCCTTCCAATCACAGGCTTTAATGTCACCTTGCAAAGCCATGGAATCCCGCTAGACACACACAAGCCACGACCCCCAAAGAAAAGCTCCAGACGTGAGCAGACAGACAGACTGGGCCAGACAGATGTGGGGCTGTGGTGCTGGGGGCCTCCCCTGGACTCGGGGACCTCCCCTGGACTCGGGGCCCACAACCAGCCCCTTAAGGAATGGCACCCACCTCTTCCAGGCTGGCCTGACAATTGCTTATTGTGGTAAGGACCTCAGCGGGCCCTCTCCTGGGACTCTGTTGTGTATTTCCAGACGTCACCCACACACAATGGCCGCTGTTCCTCCCCGGTGTAAACACTGCCAATAAGACAAACAATCACAGCACCACAACGGGCAGAGAGGGTGCCAGCCGGTGGGAAAAGGGTGGGCCTGGGAGCCTCTCGACCCGGACTCTGCCACAACCTGGCCTTGGGATCCCCGATTTTGGCATCCCGAGGACTGCCCCTGTAGGATGAGAATCCCAACTCCTTTCACCTACTTCACACTTGTTGGGGAGGAATAAAAAAGAAAACCAAGATTTGGATTTATAGAAGAAACGAGGACTTTGAAGACAAGGGCCTGGCCATGCCACATGACTTATGTTTCTTCACCGATATTTAAATGGCAGCTAATAGGTACCTGGCACTGAGCCTGGGGGGAGGTGGAGGCAGGATGGGGAACGAGCTATAAAGTGGAAGAAGAGTGTCTTCCATCTTGAGCTCGACCTCTAGAAAGCGGGTCGGGGTGGGAGGGACAGCGGGACCATCAGCAAGAAGTAAATCCTGCTCCGTGGAAAGCAAAGCAGTCTTAAAACTGTTTGGAAAACAGAATAGCAGGGATGAGACTTCCATTGAGGGAGGTCGGGAAAGGCTTCCCTAAGGAGGTGACATGTAAGCTGGGCCCACATCAGCTGGCTGCGCCCGGGGGTGGTGCTGTGGCAAGATCGAGGTTGGGCACAGGACACAGGCGGTGACACATGGTGGGCGTCCTGTAACCCCCCCAAACAAGGATTCACCCTGGGCCTGCAGCATAGTCAGGCTCTGAGCACCCAGAGCACCAGGAGACCAAGGAGCCAAAGGATACCGGGGACAGGTCCACCGCTCCTCTCCTTCTTGACCCCCCTCTGGAAGAGGGGCACGATTTGCTCTGTGACCTTGGGCAAGTTGCCAAGTCTCTCTGGGGGCCCAGTCTCAGATTCTGGTCACAAAGGCAAAACAGTGAGTAAGAACTTGGGCAGATGGGGTGCGGGGACTTAGGGGTGCTTGGTAGAGAAGTAGATCCCATGCTGGACAACCTGCGCCCTCTCCGTCCCACACTCTGAAATCAGGCCTGCTATCAGGAGGCCCTTTGGCTCACTGACATTATCAGATTTCCTCACATCTCGGGAGACGGCAAAAATAGAACTCAGAGCCTCAAATCACTACTAGCCACCGCCCAGCATCCTGCAAGGCCCGGGCAGGAGGGGAACGTGAAAGCCTGAGAGAGCAAGGGTCTCCTTCCAGATTCTTCTAAGGCCCGCTTCCAATAGCCGTCAAATCAGTTCTGCAGGTATAAAAAGGACTAATGGTTATATTACCGTGCTGGTTCCTAATGATGCCTTGCATGTCTGCACTTTATACTTTTCAAAGGTCTCTCTTTCAAGATAACGGTTGCCAATACATACATATTTTAGAGTACAGTGTGCCTCCGCAATGCATGGTGGTATCAAAACCCTTGCTCATTTCAACTTCATAGTAGTCTGTGTTCAGTCCCCTCTTGGGGATGGGAAACGAGCAGAGGTGACATGTCTTGCCCGAGGTTACACAAGTCAGAGAAGAGCCTTTAGCAGCTCTTCAGTCTTCTAGAAGACTTTGAGGGCTTCCCGGAGAGCCTGGGTGTGGAGCCAGGCTTTGCCAGGGTCACAGAAAAATCTGGAAGCATTCACAATCAGCTTGGCAAGACAAAAGCACAAGAATACAAAACCCTTATGGTCACCCTCGCTGCTAATTCTGGAGGCAAAGGAATTCAAGTGGGTGAACGCTTGGCCTGGCCAAAACAAACATGTCCTCTGCCTCGGCCCCGAGGCTCTAACGCGAGGAGGCCAAAGTTGCAGTGGTTTCCTTTGGAGCACACGGGCCCGTGCAAGGAGCTCGGGGTAGCCCAGAATCCCCCCCGGCTGGCGCCGTTTGTGTGCAGAAGCTGTCTTCAACATGCTTCTGAGGACCGGTTCAGGAAAGAAGGCATCCACATGCATGTCAACTCAGACGCCTTCTGCCCGGGCTTCTCTGCCACTGTGGTTTCCTGAGCCCTGAGCTGGTCAACAGCAGCAGTGACCACACGGCCACCAATGTGCCCAGGGCCGTGGATTTGACTTAGGAGTTCAGCGGGGGCAAAGCCAGCGTGCTTCAAAGGAACCTTTGACTGTGGTAAGGGAGTGGGCACGGCAGAGGCAGCAAGGGCATGGGTACGAACCAGGCTGCAGGGCCCGCTGGCGTCTGTCACAGATCGACCTGGTTAGGACGGACACGTCCCCGCTCCTCTCCGGAGCTCACCCGGTGCTGTGAGAAAGTAGGTGCTAACCTTGACAGTGAACACCGCTTCCTGGTGTTGGGAGTTTCTTAGGACGTCTCAGGAGCTACTTCGCAGGGTTTGCCCAAGGCTCTTGTAGTGCCGATGGTCTGAGCTAGGCAGCACAGCGATCTCCTCACCTGCATCCAGCAAGCCCTTCCTCATCCGGTGGCCTCTGTTCATGAGGCTGTAAAGTCAGCATGTAAGCTGACTGCACATGGTTAAGGGGCAGTTCAAGCCCAGGCAGAGGCGCCTTGGGAGACAATCCTGTGATCTGCTTTCGAAAGGTCCCAGCCTGAGAAGCCCCAATGGGCTGCTCTGGACCCTCTCTGTGTAAAAGACTACGGGGAGTGAGCCACGAACAAACCCATCTTGCGTGGACTGGGCAGCAGGTCAGGCCGACGGCCATCTCCCTGTGATCGGAGGCCTGCAGAAAGGGGTAAGAGGTCAAGGGGTGGTTGTCAGAAGGTCAAGTTTCAAAGCAAGCACTTTGGGGAGCTGCTGCCTTCCCTGGAAGTACCATTGGAAGGTCAAGCTGGACTTGATGAGGTTAGTTTGGCCCCGACTGGTCCTTGGTGAGGGCTCTTCTCCATCATCCTAGCTCTTTGGCTAAGGCCTTCCCACAAGTGTTCAGCTGTGACCTTAAGTGCTTCTACATTCCTCTGGGGGAAAGGTTAGATCTACGGGAGGCGGGGGAAGGGGGGCGGGGGACAAAAAGACAACAACACGAGGTTCCTTTCAGCTTCTGTGTCCAGGAAATGAGAGAGAGAGAGAGAGAGAGAGAGAGAGAGAGAGAGAGAGAGAGAGATCCTTATCCTTCTGGGCAGTGTCTCCCCCACACGCATCGGAAAGAGGGACGAGGGAATTTCAGAGCAGCATTGTAGCCAGGGGACAGTTCGCCCAGGGTTCCGCACAGGGCAGGCAGTCCATCATTCTTGGCCGGAGTCTGACCAAAGGGATGGACTTACTGGATTTGAGAGCCTCCTTCCGAACAAATTGTCGGACATAGTGATGGGGTTGTCCTGTCTTTCTGTACTCACCAGACTCAAAACCCTCTGGAATAAGAAAGGGCAAGAGGGAACAGACTAAAAGACCTTATCAGACCATGAAGGGGGCAAAGACTTTATCAGAAATAGATCCTGGTAAGGGGAGTCATCGGCCCCTCCCCAGAATCTGAAAGAACCTGCCTTAGGACACACAAGCTATCCCGAATAGTTCTCACTTTTCAAACGGGGGGTGCGGTGGAGGGGAGGGGCAGTGTTCTGTGACATCCATGCCCCTGACAGGTGGAGACCACCAAGAAACACATTCCAAAGCAATAGGCGCTCGTTCCCTGATGACGGACCTCCTTCCTACCAGCTATGTGAGATCATTGTGGAGAGCCATCAGGGCCTCTGCGACACCCGCCCCTCCCCCCCCAAGGGACAGACTTGGTGGTTGGAGGGATGAGAAGGCGCCTGGAGCAGAAGCCCTTCATGCCACACTAACTCCCACGATCGGCTCACCTGGCCCTGAGGCAGCTTGAAGATACCATCCAACATTACTCAGGGAAGACAGTCCCTCGACTTTTCAAGGCCCGTCCAGGTCTGGCCCTCATCTCCCACCTGTTAGCCCCAGTTAACAGCTCTGGAAGGTGCCAGCCCACCAGCCCCAACCCGCACACCCCACTCATTCCTCATGAACATTGTCCTCATGTCTTCCCCCACCCGCCCATCCACGTTCTCTCTCCCCTTCAAGACCTGGATATTTCTGCACCTGCATGATGCCTCTCTCACATCTATCCTTGTGGGCTTCTCTCGCTAACTGCTCTCACTGCTCAAGACCTGTTTCCCCTGATCTCGATGCACTCATCCTTATAATCATCTCCCTTTGTTTTCTCAAACTGGCTCAATCTGAGCTAATTTTGACTTTCTAACAAGACGACAGAGCTGAAAAGATGGAGCGAGGATGTCCACTGACATAAACATCTTGTCTTACATAAACGTCGTTTGGAGGATTTCTTGGCTCTGATTAGACTGTAAGCCCGGTGAGCACTGGATCTACCTCTTTGCCTCTTTGTAAGCTCACTGTCTAGTCGGGGGCCTGCATTTAGAATGAGTTACTTTTGCACACTGCGATGCTGCCAGCATCCCAGGAAGCCCCAAGGCCTGGCCAGGATCCAGGGGGGATGGGTCATGATGCTCGGAGCAAAGGTTCTGCCTGTTTCCCACCCTCTGGTACTAGGCTTCATTTGGGCTCTGCGTGTGTTTGGTACCAGGCTCTGGGACTAGTTTCAAATGCTGACAGAATCACTCATTCTGTGTGAGCACCTCAATACAGACCTTTGGTTTGGGTGCTGTGGGAAGAGAGAACTGGAAAAGATGACTCCATCCTGATTCTTAAAGCATTTACCAGCTAAATGTGGATGGAGACAAGCACACATGCTTGCACACACATGTACCCACACACAAGCACATAGTGTTCACTAGGTTCGGGCCTAATTAAGGCAAAGATATGCAGAGAAGCCTGGTCAGAGGAGAGCGTTACTGAACTGAGAACTGGAAATCCCTACACAAAACTTTGCCGCTTGGAATTTTGGACTGAGCTGGATCTTCTGTTATTTAGTTTGTTCTTGACCTATTACTCTCTCGTTGACCTGTGATACAAAATCATATCTCGATTATATTTGCCTATGGCTCCTCCACTCTCAACCCCCTATTTTTTCTCTCTTTTTCACAGGGATTGACTGAGGACTCAAATCCACTCAGACGGGAAAAGCAGGAGTGAACAGCCATGTTCCCAAGTAATCTGGGGGACAGCTTCAAATCAACCATGTTTGTTTGTTTTCAATGAAGCAGATTCTAGAGTCCCAACAGCAGCAGACCTCCCAGGGATAGCGTAAAAGGAGATGTCCTGCCCTTGAGCGGCGTGCCATCGTGTTGGAAAGACACGGCGACGTAACGTGTCAATGGATAGCAGGGAAACATAATCAGACTGCTTGGCAGACATCACCAAGAACTAGAAAGGAAGGCGGTGGTGGTGGCGGCGGCAGCGGGCAGGGGCCCATGTGGGAATGGCCGCAGAGGCCTTGGACAAGGCGGGGAGCATGGGCTCTGGCTAGGAGAGTGGGAGCTGTCAGGGCCGGCAGAAGGGAAGCCTGCCAACTGCAGAGGCACAGGCCTGAGGTGGTTGTGCCTAAGGCCATGGACGTGAGTCCAAGGGGCAGTGAGGAAGCAAAGTCTTGGGGCGAGAGGATGAGGGTTTGATATTTGGACCACAGGGGGCATGCTGGATGATAACACATGGGGGGAGGGCCCCCGGTGGTCAGGGCGGTTCACCCTCACTACCAAGGTGGCGACTCTCAGACACCTTCCTTCGGGCTATGAGTGTGTTCAGAAAGCATCCAAATACACAGACACAAAAACCAACTTTCCCACTCTCATGACCACACTGCCAAGGTTGTGTCAGGTACGGGCAGTCCCAGCACCATGCAAACTTCTTTGGAGAGGCTCAGAGAACAGTTGTTGTAGGCAGGCCCACCTCCTGCTGACTGCCCTGGAATGCCAGAGAACTCAAGAGCCCACAGAAGACAGGATTCCCGCCCTACCTTGACTTCATCACCACCCCAAAGGGCCGCATCAAAGGAGAGGGGCAAGTCAGCTGCCCCAGAACCTACATAGAGGCAGAGACATGACTCTCCGCATCCGCCCTCAAGGCCCCAAAGTTCCTGGTGTAGAATAAAAGACCGGCTGGTATGGCGAGGGGATGTGGTTACATTTATTGGAGCTCCCTTGTCACCTATGAAATGTGACCTTCATACTTTCCCAATCTTCATATCTGGGTAAACATTGGTTGTGCAAGCCCACAAACAAAGGTTCTAAAGGTGAAAGGTGGCACGTCCGGTCACAGCCCGCTGCTCCAAACCCAGGTACCACAAGGGTCTCTTGGCTCCGGTAGCAGACTTCTCTCTCCTTTTACTCTGGGCACCAAAATTAGTCTCCTCTATCTCAGCCATTCTAAAATAGCATCTGCGAGCCCTGGGAACCCAGGACAGCACCCAGGGGCTGCGGTGACTCACAGCATCTCACCGGGAGAAAACCCTCACCGTGGGACCCTGAACACTACACGTCCATGAAAGATGCAGGATCAGGATTTACAGCGGTGCTTTTAGAAGGCGAGTGGTGTCCTTCTAGCTCCCCGGGTCCCTGTGTGTCTATTTCAAGTATCCTGGACTTACAGTTGGAAGAAAGATGGGGTCCTCTCATCCTGTGAGCAGTGGCAATCTCAAAACCCCCCCGGGGGCGGTTCTTCCTGTCCTCCCTCAGTGTGTTGCTCCGAGTCGGAATTCACTCGGTGAGAGCGAGTCTTGTCTCTGGGTTCACACTGGAGATTAACTCCAGGAAACACGGCCCCATTTATGCAGAAAAAGGAAGGCAGAGACCATGGATTCCTAAGACAGTGTGGCAAATGACTCATGCTGATCCCACATTTGACTTTACAACCTGCATGGTGCTATTTTGTCTAGACTGCTCTCCGAAGGTGTCACGGGTCCCTCTTGCCCACGTTCGATGCAGTCAATAGTTAAAATCTTGTTTAGAAATGTGAATGAAAAAAAAAAAAGAAGAAGAAGCTCAAAGAGCCCCCTCCCAAGCAAAATACCCTGTCTTTTCCCACAGAATTCATAAGCACAGCCTGCCAGCAACCGGTGTGTGTGAGTGCGTGCTCGAGAGTGGGCACACACATGCTTAAAAGCCACTCTTTCTTGCAACTGCGCATGACGTATTTTTCCAGCACATTGTTTCTCAATATTCCAAAGTGCTTCAGCAACAGGAAATCGTAAAGGTAGACAGGAGGCCTGTAAATATTTGCTGTAACTGCTTATCAGTGATGAGACGAGCTGGCCCTGAAGCTTGAGGTCCCCTCTTTGCATTCTTGGTGCACTCCCTTGAACTCAGGTCCTGGGCAGCACACAGGGGTCCAGCCTCTCCTTGGACAATAGGTTCCACTTCTTGGGCTCAGAGTGGTTTGCCCCTGTCAGCTTCTCACATGCCCCAATATAAAATTAGCCTTGTTCCCCCCTCTGAATGGTCGGGACAAAGCTTAACAAGAGTAGTGTCGAGATGAAAACTTTCCTAAAGGGTCCACCTCAGGCGGTTGTTAATACAGATAGAAGAGCACTTTTTAAAAGTCCGCACCAATGAAATGAAAAGATAATGAAATTTTTTCCCCTAAGCTTTTTGAAGGCCCCCTCACACAACTTTAAAAGACAGGAGATGGGGCACAAGGGAGTATGGTCAGTCTAGACACTGAGTGCAATTATTATCATTATTATTGTCATTATCATTATCATTATTATTATTACCTGAAACAAACCAGAGGCTTGGGTGAATATACTTCAAGAGCTCGATAAAATGCTTCTCAGTTTTTGCAGATAGCGCTCATGTGATCTCTGATTCACGGCCAATTACCAGACCTCCTGCCATTGATGTCGGGGGTGGGCATGGGGGGTAGGCGGTGTCTAGATCAGGATGGGGTACCTGATGCCCTAAAGACCCAATAACAGCTGCTCGCCAGTGGATTACATTCTAAGGAAGCAGAGTTTGACTGCACCTTGGAATTTGCCAGCAGCGTCTACCTCTAATCCCAGGAGTGGGGTGCCATAAATCCATTTCCCACTCCATGTGCTTTATTGAGTACACAGCCCAAGAAACAAACCCCTCACCTCTTCCAGTTCTCAGTCCTAGGGCCTGGGACCTCAGCAGGGGGTCTTGGGAGGAAAGCTGGTGTGTGTGTGTGTGTGTGTGTATACTTTTCAAACCCATTTCCCTCATTGACAATCTGTGGGGGACTGTCTCCAAAGCATTGTGCCACAGAACAAGTGGGTCTGCTTGTCAGCAGCGCTAGCTGGCCTAGAAATTCTGTGCAACTTTAAAACAGAAGAATGCTCCCTTGAAAGGGACCTGGGGGAGACAGGTTCCCCCTAAGAACACGTGAGGCTGTAAGCAGCAAAGTTACATTTGCTGGGTGGGTGGCAGTCAAACAAACCAGTAGTTTGTGAGAAATCAGAAGCCCCTCAGAGTAAGAACCATTCTGTCTATTGCTTGCAGGACTCCTGGGCTCCCGGGATCTCACAGGATACCAGTCTCCTCGTGACGTCATGCTTTCCAATCAGTTCTGTGAGTTTCAACGGCAGCACCAGACAGCTGGTGCCCAAGGACACCCCACCTCGACCTGGGAATGGCCAATGCTGTCAGGGGCATGCCCCCACCCAGGATGGCCACCCCCATGCACTGCCATGCCCTGGCCAGCACAGCACCCCCTCTCTGCTCTCATGCACATGGAGGCCAGTGTGTTTGCCAACCTGGAAAAAATCCCAGAATCCCTGCTGGGCTCACAGTGCAGAGGCCCAGGGTGTGAGAGCCTGTCAGAGAAAGGGCTCTAGCAAATGCAGCGAGTGACTATGGCACCAAGCGAGGCTGTTCTTGATGGCCCCGTCCATTCTTTCCTTCCTGCGCTTCCATTTCAAAGGATCAAAAGGGCCGGCGGAAGTCCTGTGCATCAGGAGCCGCCGCCCGCCGAGGGTCCTCCAGAAGAGGTTCTTCTGCACCATGGAGTCTGAAGGCTCCGGTAACCCTTGAAGCTTTGCCACCGGGGATGGGTGGGAGGTGGGATATTTTGAACTTCTCAGGGTGGTAAGGTGTAGCCTCCTGTCAGAGTTGAGGGGGGAAGGCCATTGATGAAAAAGAGGAAGTTCCAGGGCGACTTCTGAGCGCACCTTTTAGAAGTCAATTTTTGACAGTGGTGAGGGTTAACGCACGGGTGCGTCACAAGAGGCAACAACAGGGAAAAAAAAGGCAACAATAATCATTGCATCATCCCAAAGATGACGACAACAACACATGCAGTTATCCTTCCCAGAGAGCTTAGCCTGAGTCAGGCCTGGCCTTGAGAGACATCCCCGGGAAAGCAAGGTGGCAGAAGGATGTACCTGGGTGGATTCCAGTCTGTCCTTGCTACCTATCTGACCCTGGGCAGTTCCCCTTTCTGTACCTCTGCTTTCCCAGCAGTGAAATGGGGAGAAGGCAGGGCTGGTCCCCTTGGATTGTTATGAGGGCTAAAACGGGGCACTCTGGGTAAGATTCTGAGAGCAGTTCTGGCACAGGTTAAAGCTAAGTGCCCTTTGTTTGCTTTTGTCTTACTGGGCATAGGATATCTGCTAAGGACACACACACAAATACAGTCATTTATGGCTCATAAAAGTCCTCCAAATGACTGCTTGAGGGTGGGGGAGAGATGCGAAATATGAATGCATTGTCACAGCTGCTTTTATGTGCATTTGCCTAAAAAAATCCCTTTGGAACTGATCCTGTACAGGTCACCTAGCTCCCCTTCTAGTCCTGAGGGCAGACAGGTAGACAGACACGTCAGCGAGGAACAGATGAGGTTAAGCTGCACCAAACACTCTTGACTCGATCTGAATGCCCACCTCTTCCTGCCTTCAGATGGCAGCCTGGAGAGACACTGGCAGGAGGGTCAGAACTGCCTGGGACAGGAGTCGGAACAGGGGGACGGGTAGCCTAAGACTGTCACAGCAGCAGACAGAGGTTCACCTACAGCATAGACTTTCCTCAGATAAGCAAATGCCCCTGAACCCAGAACAGCACACTGGGAGGGCTTTAGAGGCTGGCAGACCACACCTGGCTCCCCGCTCCCTCTCCCCGCCCCCCCCAGGGAGGAAGGCCCAGCTCCTCTCTTGGGAATCAGAGCCATCTCCACTGTTCTTGGTGGATCAGGAAACCCCAATCTCAGTCATTTATGGGACCTCTCAGATGTCTCTCCATGGCCCTCACCAGGGCCAGGGAGGACAGAGCTCAAGTGTTTCACCTCTGGTGTCAATGGGGATCGATGTTCACAAGAGGAACAGCCCTGAATTCTCCGCTTCTTCTTTGTTCACGTTACCACCCCCTCAAACACTCCCTGCTCTGTTCAGCTTCCTTCAGAGCCAGTCTCCGTGCCGGTGCTCTGCACCTCCCTATGCCATCTCAGGGACAGTAGGAGCCCATCCTCCATTCAGGCACACCCCTCCTGCTGCCATCTGGTCCATTCTGACTCACAGCAACCCTGAGAGGACTTCCAAGGCTGCAGTTCATCTTTAAAGGACCAGACAGGCATGTCTTTCTCCCACGAAGCGGGTGGGTTTGAACTGTCAGCCTTAGCCACCCCTAAATAATTCCGTGTGTGCTTTCACTACGTGAAACGTAGTCACGACTTCCTATCTTTAACTTTGGGAGCCCTGGCCAAGTGCGGGACTACACACCGGCCCACTAGCCCCACGGTCAGCCATGTGAGGCCACGAGCTGTTCCTCTGCAGAAAGACGAGGCTTTTTGCTCCTGGAAAGAGTCGCAGTCTCAGCGAGTCACAGGGGCGGTGTGATTCTGTCCTTCGGGGGTACTGAGTTGGAATCACTCGGCGACAGGGAGTGCTCTGTAACTTCAAAAGCTCCGGTGTCTGTACAAGAGTCTGCACAAGGGAAGCTGCCAGCTCTATTTTTAATACGCTCCCCTGTGTGTCTGCCCCCCGCTCCCATCCACACTACAAAGACAAGGACTCCGTGCCTTAGCCTCTGTGTCAGCATGGATCCAGAGCAGGTGGGGAGCCGCTTGCCACATACAGGGGTGAGCTTCTTGATTCC
>PVJH01042545.1:0-14205 GCA_004026705.1 Nesogale talazaci
CACCACGAAGGAACCAGAGCAGCGCGGCAGCTTCTTGGCAGACACTTCAGGGGCCTTCCCATTTCTTCATGGCAGGCAGCAGCTCCCCACCCGCTGCCCTCCCCTGTGTCCCACTGACAGGCACCAGGGAGGGAGGCTGAGGGACATAGAGGTGGGTACGCACGCCCCTTCCTAACTTCATGGGGTACGTCGTATAGGGGGCAATGGCCCACAAAAGATCCATCCATCACTAGCAGGGTGACGTGGTATGCATGGCACAGGGCAAGATCATTGGGGGCAGGGGTGTCCATTTTCCCTCCCACCCCAGGTCTCTGTCCCGACTTGGTTTGAGGTAACAGATGACAGATGTCTTCTGGCTCTGATGCCCCCTGACTCTTGAAAGCTGGTTCCGGTCGAGTCTAGAGAGATTAGCCATGGTTTCCCCTTTTCTGTGCTGCAAAGACCGGGGTTGCTGACCCCAAAGGTCAGTAATTCCAAACCACCTGCCACGCTGTGGAAGAAAGTGAGGTAGTCAGACCCCCAGCCTTGGAAACCAGGCAACAGTTCAACTCTGCCCACAGGGTCTCTGCGAGTCAAAACAGCTCACCCACCTTGGACTTAGCTCAGTGGTGGCTTCGGTGCTTCAGGGTCTGCTCTGTGCAGAATGGGAGTTCAGAGGTATTAGATGCTCTGAGTTCTTGTAAAGAGCATACTGGAACTAGGTGCGCACGTGTGCGTGTGTGTGTGTGTGTGTGTGTGTCCTCAGCCATTGTGTACACACACACACACACACACACACACACACACACACACCACCCCTATGTCTATACCAGTGGTCCTGAGCTTAGAGCAGTCCCGGATATCTTACTTGGCCTTGGGCCTGAATCTTGGCTCTGCCCCTTGTCCTCTGTCTCCAATCCTCGTGGCTGAGCAGAGGGCTGGGGATCCTTCCTGCTAGAAGTTTCTTTGGATTTGAAGTCATGAATCTGTACTGACACCGCAGGAGAGGACGACCTTGAGAGGGTGGGACTCAGAGATTGGGTGGGGTGGAAGTAGGGACCCTGCACGCTGAGGATGTTCCGACCAGAGAAACCGAAAGGGGGCGGAGACTTTCAGGGAGGCCAAAACTGACTCCACGCAGCCATCCTTGATGGCCTGACCCGTGAATGCCCACTCTGTGCCAGGCTGTGTGCTCAACCCTTCAGGAAAAGATCTCAGGTTAAGGGACTTGTGAGTGACCTTATTTTGCAAGGACAGCCTCACCGATAGATCTCTTACCCCAGTTGCTCCCTCATAATGTCCACTGACGTTCTCCCCATGGAGTGGTAGAGGAGGGTCTCCGTCCCCTCTCCTTGAACCTGAGCCAATCTTGGTGACTGTTTCAACCAATAGAAAAAGGCCAAAATGGCACTTAATAATTTCCAAAGCTAGGTCATTAAAAGCAATATGGTTTCTGCCCAACTCTTTCAGCATTTTCCTTTTTGAAATAATTTTTAAAAAATCATCTTATTGGGGCTGAGCCCCGGTGGCGTAGTGGTTGAGTGCGGGACTGCGGCCCTTTGGCTAGGCGGTTCAAATCCAGCAGCAGCTCTCCGGAAGCAAGGCTGGGTAGCTTCCATGACCACCAGAGGGCAGTAAAGAGCATACCCTCCCCCAAAATCATTTTATTGGGGATTCATACAAATCTCTTTTTTAAGTATTTGATATATTTGTTCTAATTTTTTTAATCTTTCCAATTATTTTATTGGGGGCTCTAACAGCTCTTCTAACATTCAATACATCACCTGTATCAAGCATGTTTGCACACACGTTACCATATTCATTTCAAAATATTTTCCACTTGAGCCCTTCATACAACTCTTTTTGTTTGTTTGTGTGCTTTTTGGGGAGGGGTTATCACTGTCCTCTGGTGGGAGTGGGAAGCCCAGCCTTGTTCCTGGAGAGCTGCTGCAGTCCCACACTCAACCACTACGTCACCGGGGCTCAGTCCCCATACAACCCTTATCACAATCCATACATCTATCAATTGTGTCAAGCACATTTGTACGTTTTTGCCCTCATCATTCTCAAAACATTTGCTTTCTACTTGAGCCCTTGGTGTCAGCTCCTCATTCTCCCCTCCCTCCCCACCCCCTCTTTTATGAGCCCTTGATAGTTTATAAATTATTATTATTTAGTCATGTCTTACACCGTCCGACGTCTCCCTTCACCCACTTTTCTGTTGTTCATTCCCCAGGGCGGAGGTTATATGTAGACACTTGTAATCGGTTCTCCCTTTGTACCCCACCTTCCCTGTATTGCCACTCTCACCACTGATCCTGAAGGGATCATCTGTCCTGGATTCCCTGTATTTACAGTTCCTATCTGTACCAGTGTACATTCTCTGGTCTAACAATAGAAGGGTAGGAATCATGATAGTGGGAGGGGATGAAGCATTTAGGAACTAGAGGAAAATTGTAGGTTTCATCATTGCTACACTGCACCCTGACTGGCTTGGTCTCCTCCCCATGACCCTTTAGTAAGGAGATGTCCGGTTGCCTACAGATAGGCATTGGGTTCCTAATCTGTACTCCCCCTCATTCACAATAATTTAATTTTTTGTTCTCTGATGCCTGACACCAAATCCCTTGGACATCTCCTGATCACACAGACTGGTGTGCTTCTTCCCTGTGGGCTTTGTTGCTTCTGAGCTAGATGGCCTCTTGTTTACCTTCAAGCCTTAAGACTCCAGATGCTAGAGCTAGGCACCATCAGCTTTCTTCTCCACATTTGCTTATGCACTGATTTGTCTTCAGCAATCATGTTGGTATGGTGAGCATCATGGAATGCTGGTTTAATAGAGCAAAGTGTTCTTTCATTGAGGGAGTACTTGAGTGGAGGCCCAATGCCCACCTGCTATCTTAATGCTAAACCTACAAGTATATGCACATAGATCTATTTCCCCATCATCATATATAAGTATATTTGCCTGTATTTAGGCCTCTATAAATGCCCTCTGCCTCTAGTTCTTTTCTCTATTTCCTTTGACTTTCCTCTTGTCCCATTATCATGCTCAACCTTCCTTTGGGTTTCAGTAATTACTCTCAGTTACATTGCCCTTGATCAAGCCCTACTAGGCCTCGTATACCCTCCTTGCCACTGATTTTGGATCACTTGTTGTTCCCTTGTCCCTGAGTTGGTTAATACCACTTCCTTCCCCCACTTCCCCCATCTCCCATGTCCCCCTGGAACATGGTCCCATTGCTTTCTCTTCCAGATTGTTTATCCAGACTATCTTATCTAGAGAGACCTGCAGAGATAATAATATGCACAAAAAATAAGAGCAAAACACAGCAACAAAAGAAACAACAGCTACAAACCAATGACTCAAAAAGAGAAAAGCCTGTAAATAGTTCAAGGTCTTTTTGTTGACCTTTAGGAGTGTTTTCTGGTCGAGTCTGATGGGGTGCCATGCCCTGGCCCCAAAGTCTATCTTGGTACTCCCTCAGGACTTCCTTGCTCTGCTCCCCTCGCTGTTCTCTTGCACACGTTTCCTGTTTTGTCTCTCTCAGTGTGGTGGGGCCAGATTGGGCCCAATTCACACGCTGTGTCTGCAGTGTTGTCCCCTATCGATGCCCAACTCTTTCAATCTCTCTTTCTTTTGGGCCATTCATCCTTGGGCCCAAGACACCGTGTTGAGAGGAAGTTCATGCTTCCTGGAGAGGCCATGTGGAGGTGTTCCAGCCAACCACTTGAGTTCTGGTTCCAGTGAACCAATCTCCCCCCCTACCCCAGACTTGTAAGAGAGTGCGTCTGCAGCTGATTCAGTCCCCTAGGCTTAGCGTTGCCCCCGTTGACCTCCAGTGGAGCAGAAATGAGCTGTCCCGTGGACCCTGCCAAAATGCAGTTTGAGTTATGTGAGCAAAAGAAATGTTGTCCTAAGCCATTCCATTTGGGGGCAGTTTGTTACGCAGCAATGGGTAGCTGGAATGCTTGACCAAGGTTACACAGCTTGTACTGGCCGGGCTGGGATTGAGTGGAGCCTGGAGTCTGCTCAGCGTAGATCAGAGAGTGTGCTATATAAAACTCTGTTGATGGAAGAATAAAACAGAAAATGATTGCAAGAATTATGTATCAGATTGTGAGAAATAAAGATGTCGATTACTCAAAAGAAAAGTGATTTTATTTTTCCCATTCACGCTATTCAATTGACAGGATAGAAATAGAGTGGAGACTAAGTCCTGGAAGGCTTCAAAGAGAAGTGATTTTAAAAGTAAAACTAAGGCAAGCCTCTTCTTTCTTGCTTTAATCCTTCTATTGGGGGTTCATACAGTTCTTATCATAATCCATCCATCCACCCATTATGTCAAGCACATTTACACATTTGGTGCCATCACCATTCTCGAAACATTGGCTTTCTACTTGAACTTTTAGTATTAGCTCCTCATTTTCCCCTCCCTCCCTCTTGAACCCTTGATAATTTATAAATTATTATTATTTTGTCATATCTTACACTCTCCGACATCTTCCTTCACCCGCTTTTCCATTGTCCCCAAACCCTTGGTTCATTATGCAGACTAAACAAGAAGCAAACCATTGGCTGAAGGGGAGGTAGAGGAATTGATAGGAAAACCTCCCTGAGAGAGAGGGCAGCCCGGGAGGCTTCTCTCAGGTGGTGACATTTAGGATGAGTTATTCAAAGGGCCAGGGGAAGAGAAAAGGCAGAGGGAAGAGGCAGAGCAAGCACCTGAAGGAACACCAAGCTTGATGAATGTTCACGGAACAGTAAGGGGTCAGTGTGGCTGAAGCCAGAGGGATGGGAGGGAGAAGGACAAGATTAAACAGAGGAGTAGTCAGCAAGGACCATTGGTTGTACCATCTCAGTGGTGTAATGAGAAGCCATTGGGAGAGAGTGACATAATCTAATATTTCCTTTCAATAGACTAATTTTAGAGTGGAGTAAGAAGATGCTAATAGCGTTGAAGGGGCTGTCATGCCTGCCTCTGAGAGACAATGGTAGCGTTGTGGAAGGTGGAGGAGGATAGAGAGGGAAAGTGCAGGGTAGTCAAGATTTCCCTGGAAGAAGAATCAAAAACTTTTGTTTGGAAGTGAGGGATCAAAGGGAGTGAGTCAAGTTCAACTCCCGGTATCTGAATGATGGTACCATTTACCAAGACAAGGAAGGCAAGGTTGAAGGACGGAGTGAGACATCCTTTGATAAGACTCTCCTGTGGGATGTCAAGTGGGAAATTGATGTGTGTGGAACTCAGGGTGGCAGTTGGGTCTAGAACCTTGAAATGTTGTCTGCAAGTCGACAATATTTAAATACCTGGGAACAAAATGAGCCTCAGGGAAAGTGTGTGTGTGTGTGTGTGTGTGTGTGTGTGTGTGCAAGAAGATCTGGTTCTAGAACGTGGGTAAAGGGCAAGAAACCACAAGACCCAAGCCCGTTGCCCTTGAGTCAATGGTGACCTTCAGTGTGACAGAGTAGACTATGGCTCCATAGGTTGCATCCTTTCCAGAAGCATTTTTGCCAGGTGCCCCTGGGGGTGGGGTGAGGGGGAAGGCGGGCAGGGGAGGGGGGGCGTTAAGCCAGAAATCTTTCAGTTAGCAGCCAAGTGCAAACCATTTGTGACACCCACGGACCTAGAGGATGAGGAACCAACCCAAAAGACAGAGACAGAGCGGCCAGCGAGGTAGGAAGGAAGTCTAGACAATGTTGTCAAGAAGCCAAGGCTGTAGATCAACAAGGAAGGAGGTGTCTACATGGTCAAGAGCTGGAGGAAGAGGATGGGAACGGAGAGGGCTCCCTGAACGGGGCAGCATGCAGGCTGCTGGGGACCCTGTCGAGGTCCTGGGGTGTGTGTGTGTGTGGTGTGTGCTGGGGACAGAAGCCAAGGAAGGGGGGCTGAAGCCAAGAGGTGGAGATGAGTGTAGAAAACTCTCCTGTGTACTTGATCTCCCCTTTTGACCCCCTTTAAAGCTGTTTCAGTTCGTTGGTTTTAAATCAAAGGGGAAATACAGGTGGATTAAAGCTCCGGGGGAAATCCCTTCTGTCCAGGGGCTGGGGATATGTGCAGGCTTGCTGGCTAACTAGCATGCAGACTACCTTGGAAAGTGGATTGTTGTACTTGTAGTTAGGCCAAAATATAGCACCGTAGCATTTGATCTCCCCCATGAGACACCTATCTTTGTCCTAGTTTTGAAGATTTTCAGCTTTTTTTTCTTTTTTAAAAAAATTTATTTTTATTTATTTATTATTATTATTTTTTTAGGCATCACTGCCCTGGTGGTGGGAGTAGGAGGCCCAGCTTTTGCTCCTGTGAGCGGGAATTGACCCTCCATCCCAGTGGGCCGCAGTCCTGCGCACAACCACTACGCCACCGGGGCTCAGCCTCTGCTTTCTTTTCAATTGAGGTTTTTCTCTGTTTTACTTTGCCATAGTTAGTTTTGGGGGATGTTTTGTTGTTGCTGTTGATTTTTAACATCCCCCCCCCCCCCCCGGGTAGGTAAATCTAGAGAGGCAGTGACCAGATGAATGGCTCCTTGGGGGTGTGACCAGGGAGATGGGGGGGGGAAACAGGGCAGTAATCACGATGAGTACAAGATTGAAGAACGGTGATGATTGTTCCACTCTTCTCAATGCCGCTGAACTATTGAATTGTACAATAGGTGAATTATATGCCAATAATACCGCTGAGGGGCTGAGCCCTGGTGGCGCAGTGGTGGAGCGCGGGACTGCGGCCCACAGGGTTGACGGTTCAAATCCAGCAGCAGCTCTCCAGGAGCAAGGCTGGGCTTCCTACTCCCACCACTGCAGTGATGCCACAAAAACTAGGGGAGGAAAAAACTGCTGAGGGCAAAAAAAAAAAAAGGAAAGGATACTCTTGTGAAGTGTGAACTCTCTGCTGGGGAAAAGGGAAGAAAAATTGGAGGCGGCTGGAAGTCTAGAGAGAAGGGGCAAGGGAGAGCTCCAGAAGCAGGAGAGGAGAGGAGAGGAGGCAGAAGGCAGCGGGTGGATCAGGGATGAGAGCAGGGACTCTCCCCCGTTGCCCTGGAGGGAAGGCCTAGGAGAAGGCCAAGGTGCTGGTGGGTCTGTCAGTTTGGAGGAGAGGGAGTGACTGTTGATGTCTTCTGTTTTCTCAGTGAAGGGCGAAGCCACCCGCTCAGCGTGAGGGGGCGAAGGAGTGTGAGTTGCAAGGAGGCTGTGCATGGACGGTGTGCCAGCCTGTTCTCAGGGAGTAGATCCCGAGCCTCCCAGGATGTGGGTGCGAGGGTGTCAGGCTGTGAGGGGCCCCTGTGACTCCACAGGGAAGCTGTCCGCCTGGGAACTCTGTGTCTTCCCTTCGTCCTCATCGTTTTCTCTGCGATGTTTTCAAGTTTATTTTGTGTAGCTGAAATCATTCCGCCACACGCAATTTTATACCCTGCTGTTTTCTCATGTAACAGGGTGGCAGGAGCATTTCCCCATATGTTTATGGAGTCTACTCTTTGCAGACTTGTAGACGTCACTTTTTTTTTTTTTTTTGGCATCACTGCTCTCCGGTGGTGGGCGTAGGAGGCCCAGCCTCACTGCTGGAATTGAACCTCCGTCCCAGTGGGCCGCAGTCCCGCACACAACCACGACGCCACCAGGGCTCAGCCCGTAGATGTCACTTTTAGCCACGCAGGATAATCCACCAAGTGTGCATTTTCTCCCTTGGCTTGGATGTTTGGATTGTTTCCTGGCAGTGATGAGGGCAGTGATTAAAGCCGTGGGAAGGAGATGGCACGCTGCAGGGCAGAGCCCTCAGAAGCCTAGGTGCCATCACCCAAGACACTGAAAGGACCTGTGGATGCTGTTTGCTCTCACCTTAACGGCAGCCCCACGGGCTCCATCGGGTTTTTTAAGCTGTGGTCTTTCAGAAGCAGAGCGCCAGGCCTGTCTTCCAAAGTGCCTCTGGTGGGTTCAGACTCAGCCTTCCTGCCAGTAAGTAGTAGTTGGACACTTAACTACAACACTCAGCTTGTCTATCGAGGACCCGAGGACAAAGAACGGGAATGCAAAGCAAGCATCATTTGCTTCCCAAAGTGCCCATTGACTCATGTTTTTGGGGGGAGGGGGTGGGGGGGCCAGGGAAATGATTGGGGGAGCAGGTGGGGCCAGGTATGTGATCCCTGAGCCACTGGCAGCCTAAACGTGTATTGCAACAAGCGTGTTTGAGGTAGCAACAGGGCCCTACACCAACTTGTTGTTCCCATCACACAGGTCCTAAAGAGAGCTGGCTGTGAGCAGAATCGCTGGGGACTAAGTCTCTACTGCAGGACAAGGTCCCTTTCAACTGTGTGCACATGGAATGGGGCTGTCTATAAGGAGGGAGCGCTGGTGGCATAGTGGATATCCTTTGGGCTGCCAACCTCAAGGTCCACAGTTTGAAACCACCAGCCACTTCATGGGAGAAAGATGAGACTTTCTACCCCCCAAAAGAATTACAGACCAGAAGCCTCCAGGGGCAGATCCACCTCGGGCTACTGGGTGATATGAACCAGAATCATCTCAATGGTAGTCGTGACTTGAGGGTCTGGGAGGAAGCGTACCTTGTCTGTTACTTAGAGTGTCTCGGCAGAGGAGGAGGGCTGCTTGGAGAGCAGATGGTCCAGGGAAATCTTAGCTCTGAGACTGGTTGAAGTCTCTTCCGGCTTGGGGGCGGTTCTGTGATACAATAACATGGCAACCGTCGCATTCCTGTTATGAGCCATGGGCAGAGACAGAGTACCTACTGCGTGTCATGGGCAGAGACAGTGCACCTACTGCGTACCAAACACTGGGCTTTCTGTGCACACGTTCACCTAATGCCGGAAGAGCCCCCTGAGCAAAGGATCATTCTCCTGTGTGAGAGAGGGAAGCCAAGGCCGGTGGCAGGGCTGGTTTCCTCCCAGCCACCCTGCTAACAGGGCCAGTTGCCCCAGTGCCGTGCTCCTCCCTGCAGAGCAGGTAGTGGATGGAAAACTCTACAGCCTGACCCTGCCCTGAGATACTTGGATCTTGAAGGGGCACACGTCTATGAATGGTGGGCTTTGGACATTGCATGTACCTGGTCATCTGGTGAAAGGTCAGAGCCCAGGACCCAGGACCCTTGCCACCTTGGGCTGGTTGGGGCAGTCTGTAGGCTACGGGGTGACAAGGTCTTGTTTGTGTGTGTTTGTGTGTGATTCGAGTCCGTAATGCATGGTCATCTTGGCAGGCCTTCCAGCTGGAACCGGAGCTGGCCAGGGCCCAAGGCTTGTCACCCTCGGGCAGGTATAAGAACTGCAGAGGAGGGCCTGGAGCTAAAACAGAGGTCCAGCCGAGGACTACTGCGCACAGAGGCCCAGGTGGAGGGGGTTGCTCCTCTTTCTGGGGAGACTGACCAGGAAGGCGTTGTTCTGGGCTGGCTGGAGGAGGTCATCCGAGGCCCGAGGACTGGCAGGGTAAGTACATCCCTGATGAGTTCCACCTTTCCCCACAGATCTCCCGCCCCTGTGAGCCACCCACAGACACCCTGTCCAAGAGGCGTCCAGGTAGAGACTGACCGGCCTCTCTGAAAAGCACCATAGGGGACAATCATATGTGTGATCATTGATCCAGGGCTCAGCAAACACCAGCTACGGTGGTTCTGTGTCACCGAACGGAGGCCAACAGGACCAAGGCCAGCTAATCAGACATTATCTTCTTGCCCTTACCACAGGCCGATGAGTATTGTACAAATGAGACAGAGCACAGAGATGTTAAGTCTCTTGACCGAGGTCACACAGTAAGCAAGTGGCAACACTAGGACCTAGACTTTCTGACTCCAGTGGCCGAGCTCTTCACCCTGGTGTAAATACTGCTCCGGTGACTCGTTAAGTCCCTTCTGCTGGGGAGCTGCAGTTTCTTTGCCTGTAGGGGGAGGGTGCAAACCGATGAGGAAGCTGCTTCTCGGAAGGGCCAGCTTGAGGCACCAGGCAAGCCTTGGGGGAAGTGTCGATCGGGATCTGTGAACATGCCCTTTCACCCAGCATTCGACTTCGGCAGCATGTCATCAAGGCTATCATCAGAGCTCTGAACCCGCAAGCTTGTTAGGCGGTGCCTGTTCGGTGTCCCTGAGGCAGTTTCAGATTCATAGCAACCCCCTCTGATAGAGTCCCCAGCTGCCCTGGGTTGGGGCGGGGGCGGGGCGGCGCCTTTCTGGAGACTCTCAAGCCCCCTAGGCTGTTACGCCAAGGTCAGCGGCTTGACACCCCCAGCCCACTGCACGGGAGAGTGACTGCCTCCGAGATCCACAGTGGCTCTTCTCCTCTGCCCTACGGGCTCGTGATGAGCTGGAATGGACCCCAGGGGAATGGGTGCTGTTGTTGGCTTTTTAAAATCTTTCCAGGAGCAGATGGTCAGATTTGTCTAGTGCGGAGACACTGGCGGGGCTAGAAGCTTATTATACTCTTAACGTCCAACAGCGGGGGAGGGACTGCTATGTAGCCCTTACAAGTCACGGTCGTAAAGCGTGCCGTGGGAAATTGTTCTTTTACTATTAAAAGGGGAAAGGCAATTTATAAATGATGTGATATCAATTTACAAATCTGTAATCCCATGTCTATGCAATAAATATTAAAGCCGAGTATCTCTGGGCGATGGAATTAAGAAGCGTTGTTTTGGTTTGTTTGTTTTTCGGGAATTCCCCCAATTCTCTGCAGTTAACACCTATTCCTTCTTCATGGAAGATAAACACACAAGCAGCTTTGGGCTAGGCCTAGCTTCCTTCAAGTGTCTGTTACATAAGGCACTCGTTGGCTTTGAGAGGGCCCTGGACTGCTGACTGGTCCGATGTGCTCTAAACAGCTCAGGGGGAGAAGCGGAGGCCCAGGGCTGTAAAGGGGCTTCTCCAAGGGCAAACCAGAGGGACTGGACCCTCACCCTAGGCCAGTCTCAAGGCCAGGTTGCCCGAGGACAGGGGAGTGGAAGGAAACCACCCCTAGAATGTCCTGCGCATGGCTCGCGCTTGTTCGATGCTAGCTGCCGTGTGGCCACCTTATAAAGGCACCTGTGACAACCTGTGTCACTCAACTGGGAGTGACAAGTGCGGGGAGCAAAGGGCAGCTGGGTGGGCGAGGAGCCAGGGGGTGTGCCCAAGCCTCTCCCTGGCATCTCTAGGCCCCACCCAGCGGTGCTTCCTCCCGGGCAGGTTGGTGGAGTCGACCTCGGGCTGCAGCTGAGTGGGGACCGGAGAATGAAAGGTGTCCGCTGGCAGTACACTCGGCTGGTAAGGAGACTCTGGGGCTGGGGCCGGACCCAGAGCAAGGAACTCAGTAGCCCAGCCGGGACCTGGGCAGGGGTTGGATGCAGATAGGTGATTTGGTCTCCCCAGCTGGCCTGTGGTTCAAAATGGGGACTGACACAGGAACCTTGGACCTTAGTTCCCAGGCTCACTGCACTGGGACCTGAAGAGGGACAGGCCAGTGTCTCTGTTTCCTTCCGCCCCCAAGTAGATATCAGCTGGAGTCTTGTCCAGAGACCCTGAACAGTTTTCTTGAAGGTCTGAACCTGGGGGGCGGGGGACGGCAGGAAAATGGGTCCTACTTACCTATGTTCCAGGAAGTCTCTCCTAAAAGACCCTGGAAGTTATGTGTTGTGTGTGTGTGTGTGTGTGTGTGTGTGTGTGTGAGAGACAAGTGAGTGTATGTTCACACTCGCACTCATCCTCAAACCCACATTCACTCAGCTGAATGAATGATTAAACATACCAATGCTTATGCCCACTGACACGCACAATCCTCACGCATGCTCCCGTGTTGGCATACACATACACACATCTAAACTCAATACGTTCATGCACTGGTTTGCCTTGCACAACTGTCTTAAGTCAATCCACACCTTCACATGGATGAACGCACGATTTGCATGATGACAGGCACGTGTGACTGAGCGGCTTCAGAAAACTTGCAGGGACAGGGGATGAGAAGCTGGTGGAACTGTCCCAGGCCCCTGCTGACACTCTCTGTGTGTCAGGGCACTGGCGGCCAGGGAGAGGTCTTTGGGTCTCAGTTTCTGCCTCTGTGAAAGGAGGCTGAATCCATATTCTACCAAGAATTGTTGGGGAAGTTCCAAGCGATCCAACAGTTGCAGACAGTGTGCTGTGTGCTGTACCGATGACAATGCTTCTTGTTTTTATTTTGTATACAAACATGGCCACCACTCACAGGGCCAGGCTGCCACCTGCTCATGTCCCTCACTGCCAAGCTTAGAACGGGATCCCAGAAGCTCACTAAGGATCTAAGTAAACAGGCAGAAAAGCCACTGGGCCCAGGCCCAGCTGATGAGATGTGTGTGTGTGTGTGTGTGTGTGTGTGTCTTCTGGCCCTAGGCTACCGAAGGCAAGAGAGAATAGTGCAGACTGGAAGCAGCAGCAGTCTTATCTGTCTGTGGAAACTTCCTCGCCTGCTCTGATCTGGGCTGAGCGTTGTAGGGACCAGTCTGCAGGGATCAGGAGATGTGGAAGATGTGGTACTTCCTTATTCCCGGACTCACCCGGCCTTTGTGTCTCTCCACAGCCCAGCCAGGTGGAGGATGCTCTGTCTGGGGAGGAGGGGGAGGAGGAGGAGACCGAAAAGGAGAAGGAAGCTCCAGCCTCAGTCCCAACTCCTGCTTTTGAAGATCCCACGGAAACCCACCTTGCAGAAGCCAGCCAGGTGCTGGGTGCCTCCGAGATTAAGCAGGTTCGGCCACTCGTGTGACCCAAGGACTTCAGCCCTGAGCTTCAGGGACCCGCCCTGCTGCACTACCCTATCTAAGCTCAGGGCATCTGGAATCACTTAGGTTCAGTCCCTGGCTCACCGTGTTATGGAGATAAAGAAGGGAGAGAGCCAATCTCTGGGAACGAAAGCTGAGGCTAGGGCAGAGAATGGGGAGAAGGTGGGGGCGGGGGATCAGCATCCCATTGATTCTCCAGCTTCTAGGAGCCAGGGTGCCTAAGGGCCGAGAGTCCCAAACCAGGCATGGCTTTGAATTCTGCACCTGCCTTTATTCCATACACGGGCTTTGGGCAAGTTGCTTCACCTCTCAGAGTAAAATGTCTGGATCTGTACAAGGGGAACAATAAGCCTTGTCTCCAAAGGCTAGCGTTGCTAGTCATGGATGTGCCCTGGAAAAGCACCACAGTGGTGTGAGTGGGGACAATTCAACCCAAGTCTTTTAGGGGAACCCCCACCCCATCCCTCAGCTTGAGGTTCAAACAGCAGAAAGGTGGGGGGAGGAGGAGGAGCCCCCCCCACTCACTGCTAGTCCTGTTCCAGCTCAGCCTCCACCTGCCCCGGAGAGTCACCGGACATGCTTGGCATCTGGCCTTCTGCACGGCGAGGGATGGCTTCAGTCTGCGGAGCCTCTACCGGCAGATGGAAGGTCGCAGTGGGCCGGTGCTGCTGGCACTTAGGGACCAGGATGGGCAGGTGAGCGGGCAGGGCCAAGCCCCCCAACCTGAGGTTCAGGGGCTCCCAAACACCAGTGGATGGCTTCAGGGATGAGAGGGAAGAGGTGACCGATCCATTTATCAATAATGGATACTGAGCGCTACCCTGCTCGGTGCCATCCCGACTCCTCACTGATCACTCCCTCGTCCGTTCCTTCCGCAGGGGTATAGTAAGCACTTGCATAGCCACTTCCCTGTTGGCTTCCCTGTAGGGGCTAGAGGGTAAATGTGATACTGGAAGCTATTTCAGATAGCAGCAGGGTTGCCTGTGGTGAACAGACTGGAGCAGAGCTTCCCGACTTAGAACAGACCCCACAGAAGGAAGGATTTCTTATGAGAAATTAGCCACCGAAAACCTTATGGATAGCAGTGAAGCACTGTCAGGGAGAGTGCTGAGAAAAGAACCCCTCAGGCTGGAAGGCACGCAGAATAGGATGAGGGACGGAATTACTCCGAGTCGACCTTAATGATGTATATCAAGTCACGCTTTCAGGACCTGGGTCTGCTACGGGACATGACTCAAAATCAGGAGAAACAGTTATGAATACCCATAATCATTGGAATGTGGAATGTACAAAGTATGAATCTAGAGAAATTGGTAGATGCATAATGCATAAAGATCAATATCCTAGGCATTAGCTGAAATGGATTGAAATAGGCCAGGTTGACTCAGATAATTTGGGAATGACTAATTCCAGAGGAACAACACTGGATCCATTGTCAAAAAGAATATTTCAAGATCTATCTTGAAATACTGACCCGACCCGTGGGTCATTCAACGTGATGTCCC
>PVJH01042546.1:0-14218 GCA_004026705.1 Nesogale talazaci
GGGCTGGACTGCTGTGCAGCATTCTGGCCTTCGCACGGCATGGTCTGGATTGGCTGCGAGTGCCCTGTTCTGCCCCCCTTCCCGCCCTGGTCTAAATGGTGGCCTTGAGGGTTCCCGTGGCCAACAAGGACCTCCTTTCTCCGCAGGGACTGTTTTCCAGGGTGCTGAGAATGGTCCCCATTGTGAGTGCGTAGACAGCCCGGAGAGGCCGGAATTCCTACCCCAGTGAGAAATCGGGATTCCCAGGGACAGAACTGATGCCGGGACCTCTAGACGGGTGTCTCATGATGTCACAGACCCCTGAAACCTCCCCCAGCACCCCCCGAGGGTCTCTGCGCCTGCAGCATCCACAGCAAGACAAAGCCCCATCTGTTTGTGCATCTCCCCTGACTTGACCCATCATGTGGACCGGGGCCCCAGGCATGTCCCAGTCTGGGGTTGGGTCCCACCATGTCCAGGCCTCGGGGTACAGGGGTCACCGTGTGGGTAGGAGGTAGTCAAGCTGGAGGCTGACTCGGAACGTCTGACTTCCCTTTTCCCCACCTGCAGCTGTGAAACTAAACTCCACCCACACGAACACCCCAATTCACTCCTCTTGAGCCAACACTAGCTCGTCGTGTCCTGGAGTCAGGGGATACGCACTGGGCTGCAAACTGCAAGGTGAGCGGTTCGAAACCACCAGTCCTGCCTGGGGAGAAAGCTGAGGCTTCCCACTCCTGGAAAGACTGGCCATGCAGCCATAGGCTCAAGATGAAGCACGGTGGGAAAGATGGCGCCAAACAGGACAGGGCTTCCTTTGGCTGTATGTACAGTTTCTACAAGTCAGAACGGGTTCAAAGACACCCAATCGCACCAACAACACAAACCAAGAAGTACGCACAGCCTCAGAAACCCACAGGAGCAAGTCTACCCTGTCCCCTGGGAAAGGGAAATCACACTAGGTCCTGCCTTACAGAATAGTGACTAGGTGAGACCGGGGGCACATGCTCTTCTGGCACAGGAGAAGGGCCCCTGGCCACAACCTGGGTTCCAGACGCAGACCCGATTTGAGCATAGACGATGCCCCAGATAGGAGAGGAGCTAGCGTCTCCCTATTCTTCTAGGCATGAGCCCAAGACCCTGGTCCCGCCCCCCAGGGTGCTAACTCCAGAAGCAGTGAGCCATGGAGCAGACCAGCCTGGATTCCTACTGTGTGTGTTCCATGGAGTCCCACCCAGATCCCCACAAGCAGTGTCCTCAGGCGGGGAGGGTGCAGAAATAGTGCTGATTTCTGATGAGAGCGGTGGGAGGGATGGGATTTCCAATCAGGTCCTGTGTTAGACGGGGTTCTCTAGAGAAACAAAACCAGGACACTCGTAATTCTCTATCTATATTTATGTAGACAGAAAGATATATAACACAGGAAATAAGCAGTCAACTAATTTATAAAGCAGTACAAATGGCTCGGTGCAACTCACTTGCGTGAGACAGCAAGTAATACACTGGCAGTCCTTGGAGTCTTGAGGGCGCTGAGCAGTCCTCTGTAGAGCAATTCAAGCTACCCGGTCACAGGCAGCAAATGGCAAAGCAGGTCACCAACAGCCAGCCAGATGACAGAGCCCAACAGACCCCAGCTTAAGAGATGTATGTTCCAGAAGCGTGGCGAAGCAGGGCTTGAAGGAACCTCAATTCACAGCCACACAGTCCACGGATTAGGTGTCCCACAATAGTATGGCTTGGAGATGGAGGCACAGAACGAACAAGGCAACTGGCTAGTCCGCAGATCCAAAGGCAAGAGGCCCAGGGCGGAGCTCATCGAGCCATTTATATCTCTGCCCTTCAATTGATCTTACATGTGTCCACTGACTGTTGTCACAACAAACCTATCTTCTTTGGCCATGTCCGCACAACAAGTCTACCTATCACAGGTCCCATGGGCCCAGGGACAGCTGTAAGCTCCCTTCCAGGGCCCTTGGTTACTGAGGGCTGCCTGGACTCCACTCCAGAGTACTGACTATAAGCCGGACCTCGGGGACCGCAGCAGGGCAGGGACAAAGTTCAGGCCTAGATGGAGACCAGGACTTGGAGAAAGAACTGGACTGCAGGTCTCATTGCCGCGGCTGCCTCTGCCACAAGACCAGAAGGTAAGGGTGCTCCCTGGCCACCGTGACCGAGCATTTTGATGAGGGACTCCGTGGATGGAACCTGGCCAAGGTCAAAAGAAGGGAAACTGGGGAATGGACCGCCAACTTCTTATTAGACACCGAACTCCCTGGACATCTGGAGAACGGCTGTGATTGGCTGCCCTTGAGTCGGCCTCGTGCACAGAAGAACAAAACACCACTACATCGGCGCCATACCATGCGGAACCACGTGGCTGCGGCCCATCTCATTTGAGGCCTTCCTCTTTTTCAGACCAGAAGGACCAACTTGACTGACTGCCTGGCGACAACTTTTGAGCTGAAACTCCCCATGACCTCGTCTGTCAGTGAACGGCAATCGATTTCATACAGAACGTGTCTGTCTCGAGCTCTTCAAGAAGGACCTATTGGAGACGGAAATCACGGCCCACTCTGAGCCCCAGGTGAGAACCCAGAGGGGTTCATGGCGATGGGACAGCGAGGATGCTGACCCGACGTGAGGAACTGAGTGTCTGCCAGGAACTGTCTGGGCAAACACCACTGACTTGACAGGGAATGAGCCTTGCTGGGTCTCTTTTCATCAATAACGAAACGTGTCACGGGATTCAACTGTGAACGATGACAGCCGAGCCGGGAGGGACTTCTTGTGTGGAGGCCTTTCCTGTATCTGAGACTATGTGTCCAGCTGACTGTTCATGTGCCGGTGCACGCATGTCTTAACTGAGGAGTCGCTGTAGACCCAGCCTTGTGTCGGACGCAGGAGGCCGGCAGAGAACACACTGTCCCTGCTCTCAGACAGCACTGTCTAGTTGGAAAGCTAGGACATGCCCCAGGACAAGGCACCACCATGCAAGTGGCTTTGTGAGCTGGCATCCCAAAGCCTGGTTGGGTGCATGAAATCTATAGGGGCCCCAGGGAGGGGAGATCAGTGTGGTCAGGGCAGCTAGATGATCAGGGTCCTATAGGTGGCTCTGGAAAGATGGGGGATAGGGAGGGGGCTGGGGTGGAAAGATGAGGTGAGTCACGGTGCAGAGGAAGGAACAGAAGCGGATGAGTATGTGTGTGTGTATCTGTGTTTGTGCGTGAGTGCATGTGGGTGTCTGTGTGTGCTGGGAGTGGGGGGGTGGGAAGCTTTGGGGAGGAGGTTGGTCTGGGGAAGCAGGCCCCATAGCTGGGGTGAGAAAACAAACAAGGGTGCTGACTCAGGCTTCATGGCTTTTTGGTGAGGGAAGCGTGGTGGTGATGTTCATAACCAATGTTTTTTTTCTCCTGGAAGGTGCCAGAAGCTCCTCCCCCCCCTTCCGCCCCCGGTGTGTGAGACAGACTGACAGCATCGGGGCCCATTGCCAGGCAGGCCTTCTGGGTTGTTCCTTGGCTGTGGGCACCCCATTCCTTAGCTCTGGCTTGGTTTCCATCTGGGGCTGCAAAGTGGCGAGCTTGGGTCCAGGGCCCTCTGCTTCCCACAAGTCCATCAAGGCCTGGCTGTGTGTGTCCTGTCTGGGGTTCTGTAGAAAAGGTCACTCAGAGAGGGTCCAGGATGCTCTCCTTCCATCTCCCACCCTCCCTGGGGGCACCTCTTAGGCCCACTCATCCTCCATGCATCCCTCCCTCCGTGCAGCCCTGTCCCTAAGCTAAGAACCTCAGAGGCAGCCTGGGAAACATAGTGAGCAGGGGAGAGTCCTCCTTGGAGGCGGGGGGAGGTAGGGGGGTGTCAAGACCCAGCCTCTACCTTCATTCTGAGGAGTCCTGAGGGGGCACAATGGCTACATGCTGGCGGCTAACCACCAGGTCAGTGGTTTGAAACCACCAGCCTCTCCTTAGGAGAAAGGGCTTTTGGACTCCTGTAAAGAATTAAAGTCTCAGAACCTCCAGGGCAGTTCTACCTGGTCCTGGAGGGTTGTCGTGACTCAGACTGGACCTGATCATTGGGTCATCTTCAGGAGTCCTCTGCAACGTAAGGTTGGTACCAATAGAACCAGAGGCGCTGCCATCAGGGCGAGGCCGACTCCTCCTGACCCGACAGGGCAGGGCAGAACTGGCCCCGTGGGTTTCTGAGAATGCCACTACTGATGGGAGTTGAAAAGCCTGTCCTCCCAAGGTGCGACTGATGGTTTTGAACCGCTGACCTTGGCGATAGCAACCCAGTGCCCCACCAGGGTGGAGGATGGAGGAGGGGACGCAGGCCATCCATCCCCCTGCTGGCAGTCAAACGAGTCTGACTTTATCTTTCGTCTACCATCTCCTCCCAAGAAAACCACCTGGAACATTGGCCCTGGCTGGGATGCTGCTGGAGGAGAAGGCACTTGGGGAACATGGGTGGTGCCAATAGGTGGGAGGGGAGGGTGACTATATAGAGATGAAGAAACCCAGACTCAGCTGGTAAAGTCCCTTCCCCAAGACCACCCAGCGGATGGGCCACTGAGCTGGCCTCAAGCCCCTGTGGATGGCTTGCTGTCTCACATTCCCTGGGACTCCCCGCTGCTGCCAGGAGCTCTCCCTGACCTGAGGCCAGGGCAGGGACAGCCAAGCAGGGGTCCCTTTCATCACCAGACCAAGCACCGACTTAATGAATCCTCATCACAAAGGTGCAGCCAGCCGCCATACTCCTCACCGGGGTGGGCACGTGAAGGCTGGGACGTCAACTCTCAGTCAAGGGTCTGTGTGCCCAGGGAGCTGTGCAGCCTTGCGAGCCAGGCAGGGGCTTCCCAAGGGTGCGGATGCCCTCTTGCTGAGTGTGTACACTAAGGAGAACATCTAAGGCAGGGGTCCTCAACCTACGGCTGGTGCGGCCCACCAAGAACATTTATCCAGCCGCCGGGTGTTTTTGCCACTGCTGCCTGTCCTGCTTAGCGGCCAACTCATCTCGGGCCCATGGTGAATTTGTTCAAAGCTTTTTTTTTGGGGGGGGGGGGCAGGGGCATCACTGCCCTCAGGTGGTGGGAGTAGGAGGCCCAGCCTTTGCTCCGTGGAGCTGGAATCGAACCTCCATCCCAGTGGGCCGCAGTCCCGCGCACAACCACTACGCCACCGGGGCTCAGCCCGCTTTTTTTTTTTTTAAACTATATTTCGACCCTCCAATGGTCTGAGGGAGGGACAGTGAACTGGCCCCCTGTTTAAAAAGTGTGAGGACCTCTGGTCTAAGGAGTAGTCAAGGGTCGCAAACTGCCCTGCAAGGGGGTGGAGGGGTGGGCTTCAGGACTTTAGTTCTGGGTCAGTGATGGCCACCCTCCCCGTACTGCCTCAGGTACCAGGCATCATCGGGGTCCCAGGGAACTTCTCAGGTCCCGCCAGGTCTCTGGGGCAGAAGTCTCCAAGCTCCAGACAAGCCCCTGCCACCCCAGCCTTCCTCCGACCAGTGCTCCTGAGTCATCTCTTAGCCTGGCTCCCCCAGTGTGGGAGTTACATAATCCGGTGTCAGTTGGGGATTTGAGAGGGTTAGGAGTGAAGGGGTGGAGTCTGGCCTGTCAATCAAGTTATAATCAATGAGGCCTCGGTGTGGGCATGGTCTTCTCCTCAGAATTTTGGGAACTCCTGTATTTCCTCCTTGGAGGCAGTAATGCTTTTCTCTCTCGGTTCTCTCCCTGAGAGACACTGACAGCACACATGGCGCTACATGGCGCCATGCCCTGGGAGTTGGAGAAGCCACGTGAACCTATCCAGATGCAACCAGACCTCTGGAGCCCCAGAAACCATGTAGAGACGCCTGCCAGCGCTGAGATGCTTACTGGATAAAGAAGACTTCCAACCCGCTGGCCTGTGATCGTTTGGCATTCAGCATCATTGCATGTGTTCTGTGAGGCTGAAGATCAGTATCGGACATATGGGCTAACATTGGACTTATGAATTTGATCATGGGACTTATGGATTTGATCTGGACTGGGCTGGGGTGTTTTGCTCTCGTATATAAAACTCTTTCTTATACACATTTGAGAGTCTCTGAATGTGTTTCTCTAGTCTACCGGAACTAACACACTCAGGACACACAGTATTCCCCCAGCAATCCAGGCCTGGGCAGCCTCTTCCATGTGGGTGAGGCAGGGGCATCCCCCAGGGGATCTTCCCAAGCACTGCGCCCTGGGAATACAGAGCAGGAAATGGGAGGAGGGCGGGAGGGCACGCCCCCACCCCCACCCCACACCCAGTTGGAAGACAGTGCCTGATTCCAAGTAAGAACAGGGTCCTGTGTGCCCACACCAGGGGAAAGGGGGGAAAGCTGGGGGCTCCCTCCCTCCCCAGGGTCTCCTGAACTCCTGCCCTGAGCATCGCCATCCTGACTCATGCCACCAAATAATGCTCATTTCTGGATCCTCCTGGGAAAAGCAACAGGGGGCTGGGCTGGACTTTGGCCTCACCTCTTCCAGGAAGGCCTCCTGGTTACATCACAAGTACTCCACTCTGCACACCATCCTCAGGGCTTGGTGACCAAGGGCCTCAGCCCCGAAGCCCTCAGCCTGGGCCGAGGACGAGGGAGGGGCTCCCAGTCCAGCCTGGCCCGCAGGTGCTGGCCCTCTCTCTTCCCTGATTCCGGCTGCACAGCCAGCCTACGAGGACTTGTCAGTAGCACCTGCTGTGTGCCTGGTGCTGCGGGCATGGCCCGGATTCCTTCTCTGTCCTGGCGAAGCTGACAGAGGCAGGGGCAGTAACAAGTCAGGAAACAGGTGGGTGAGCCCCAGCCCTTCCCTCTCCCGGTGCCAACCACCACCCCCCCTACCCCCAGCGATGTGCCCACTCACCAGCAGGCCTTACAGGACATTGCCCCCTATCGATGGCATGGCACACTGTAGGTGAACAGATGCCTGCCCACCCCACCAGGTGGCCACTGGGAGATCTGAAGGTGACACACCTTGCAGGTTGGACATTTTAAAACATTCAGAGGAAGCGTGTGCTGAGAGAAATCGCCTGCCGTAGGAGTGGATTCTGACTCGCTGTGACCTCATTGCTAGGGTGAAAAAGGACACCTTGCTCGGTAAACCGGAGGGGTAGTGAAAACGTGGAAGGACTTCGAGGAGATGGACTGACACAGAGGCCACCACAGGAAACTCAAGTGTCACCGTGTGAATGACACGAGGCTGGGTGTGTTTCCTGCTCGTACGCCGGGTGACGATGCGTTGGAACTGACTCCGCAGCACGGCACCGAACAACAAAATGTTTCTGGAAGCAGCCAGCTGAGGCTTTCCTCTGTAGAGCACCTGGTGGGCTTGAATCTTGGGTTTTGGGTTAGCAGCCAGATGGGCAGAAAAAGTGGGCTGTAGCAGAGGATGGGCACCTCAGCCTGTGAAGAGGGGGGTTCTCGCTGAAGAGGGAGGGGCCTAAGCTAGCCAGAGGGGGGTAGGCATTGTGTGGTGGGGCCTGAGTGTCAGGGCTTTCCCAGGCCAAGGCCAAGGTCACTTTGTGAGCCAGGCTAAGGGCAGGGGTCAGAAATGTTCAGGAGCATTCGCTCTGGGCACTGCTCTGAGGAGGTGAACTGGAGAGAAACCCCTGAGTTCACAGCGGCTCTCCTTGCCTCGACCTAATAGAACGAGCAGACTTGCCTTCTTGTCCCCAGATCTGCTTCTGGGGGGGAAGTCAAACCAAGACGGCGCCCTCTCTCTTGGATTATGTCCCTGTCTCTGGCACCAAGTCTGGTCCAGGTTGCCAACCAGGCGGCTCAAACACAGACCTTGCTCGGGCAAGGTTTCCTTCTGTCGGACACATGGGTGCTTTGAGTTGGTACCCACTTCAGGCTCCTAACAACAGGCCCTTAGGACCTAGCGGCACAGAGCCTGCACGCAGTGGGGGTTTAATCCAGACTGGCCAGTAGGGGTGACCCACAGTCAAGCTGCCATGTGGTGTACAAGCTGGTTGCCTATAGGATGCATTTCCTGAGTCCCAACCAGGTAAGTCAGGTGTGCTGGCACCCTCTCTGCCCGTGCTGGAGGCCTGTGCGGTACGACTTGGAGGGGGGAACGTGCACTCCCCACAACTGAACTTGACCTCTGTACAACCTCTGTCTCCCTCTAATGCCATCAGACGTGGTTGGAGTCACCCCGCTTCCCAACCTCCATCTGGGGCCCTAGGTCCGTGGACAGGGTCCCCCCTCTCCCTCTGGGCACCAGCATTTGGGGTGCTCCTGGTGATAGGTGTGGAGTCGAAACACCTGGCGTTGGTCCCTGTTCTGTGGGTGACCGCGGGTGAATCCTGGGCCTCCATTCCTGTGGTGGGCTGCAGGACCCATGGCAGAGCGAGAGGGGTGGGCAGAAGGCATGGGGTCTGATGGGCGCCACTGGTGGGGACCACAGACAGCTCCTTCCCGGCTGTTTCCTGGGGAGCAGCCCCGGAGGGAGACGTCTGGGTACCGATGGCTCCGGGGACCCCAAACCTGGGGTGGGGGGGGCAGCAGTGAGCTGAGTGGGGTGGTTAGCCCGACTTCCTGATTCTTCTCTAAGAAAACGAACAGCTCCGTGCTGCTGAGTCCACCACAGAGTGACCCTACAGGAGAGGGCGGCATGCCCCTGTGGTTTCCAGGGATGTCCCCTCCAAGGAAGCAGCCCTGCTGAGCGCTGGGTGTGCCACACAGCTGGTCGGGCCACCTCCCTGCCTGGTGGCATCCAGTTAGAAATGAAGGGGCAGAATCTGGGAAGGGCAGGGCTGACGTTCAGTTCCTGGATCGTCCAGTGGCTGGGTGGCCTCTCTGTGCCCCCGGTCTCCGGTTGTGCCCTCTGGTTTCCTGAGATGCGGGGCGAGGGAGGTAAGGCTGCAGTGTGGGCGCGCGGGGGAGGGGGGTGCCTTTCTGCAGGCTAGGAGAACAGAGCTGTGTCTGTACTTCCTGGGGTGGGCACGCAGCTCAACTGAGAATCCACAGGCAGGGAGGGTCTCCCACCCTCCCTTCAGGGGTCAGCCAGCTGTAGCTGCAGAGAGAGGACCAGCAGGCCTGGCCTGGGTCACCCCGTCCGTTGGGCAGGCCCAAAGCAGCAGCTCGGGCCTGGAAGGGCAGGAGCCCAGCAGCCTGTCCCTGGGGACTGATACTCTTACTTCTGAGAGAGGAGTCGAGCTCCTCCACGCACGGGGGCAGTCTTTGTAGAAACCCTCTGGACTCTTTCGAGGAGGCTGGGAATGTTCTGCAAAGCGATTGTGGTGACTGTGGCACTGCTGTGCACCTTGACATCACCCGTGATGTGACTGTAGGCCCCCAACCAGTGGAGGGCGCCTGGAGGCACAGTGGTTGAAGCCAAAGATCACTCCCACCAGCGGCTCCCTCAGAGAGATGTGGCAGCTCGCCTCAGTAGAGACTGACAACCCTGAAAGCCCCCGCCCCAGGGGCCGGCCTGCCTGTCTATAGGTCATTTCAAGTTGGAATCTCGGGCAGGACTGTGGGTTTGGGCGATGGGCAAAACGAACGAATGTATTAGTGTGTGAATTAAACCTCCACGAAACTGGTATGTGTGTGTATGTGTGTGTGTGTTTTATATGTGCCAGCTACACGGCCTCAGGATTCATGGTTCCCTGTGTGGCAAATTTGGGAGGTGGACTAAGGCTTCTGCCTAGGGAAGGGGTCCCAGCTCGACACCCATGGAGTCTTGGATCCCAGCTAGTCTGGAATCTGAGGTTCAGGGGGACTCCCCGAACCAGTCAGAGGAATCTTCCAGAGCAGGCAGCATCCTCCGCAGAGGTCCGGTGCCAGAGCAGATGTCCCCCTCCCCACCCCAAGCCCAAGCCACAAAGCTGGAGAGAAGTGGCAGGAAGATGCCCTGGACACTCCTAGCCAATGAGAATACTGTCTATATCTACTCAGGAGGCCCCCGAGTATAGAAAGACCCCCTCAACTGCCCCTTTGGGTCCCACCCCACCAGCGGCCGCGGCAATCACAAAGCCCTCATTCTGCTGCGTTAGCCTTTTGTCAGATGAAAGGCCTCAACTGGTATCTTGGAAGCTTCAGTGCCCAGACAGCTGACACTCGGGCACCAGCTGGGTGGGACTCTCAGCCTCTCTGAGCCTCTGGTTCCTTATCTGAAGGAGAGAGACCCAGCCCTTAAGGACCCAGAACCCCTGCTGACTGAGTTGATTCAGACCCAGAGTGACCCCAACGGGGTTGTGCGATGGTGACTAGGAGACAGGGCTCCAGCCCAGCCCAATGCCAATTCCAGCAGCTGGCACTCCCGCCTGGGGCGCTGGCATTGGTAGTACACAGCGTTGGCCACCAGGCGGTGCCACATGCACACAGATCCCGTGAACCAAGGCCCGTGCAGAGACCTGCAGGTTAATCCATGGGGATGCTACCCTGGATCTCCATGAGGCCGCAGCGATTCCTGGTGGGTGTCGTTGGTGCAGGAGGGGAGATCTAATGTCCCGCGACTGATCTACTGGCAAAGGGTGCCATGGGTTAGAAGAGGCCAATTTTAAAGACCCTTGGTTCACTTTAACCGCGGCACCACCAGGGCTGCCCCAGGCACCCTAGGGCGTGTTTGACCACTGCCCCGACCGGTGAGCAAGTCAGCCTGTGAGACACGGGCACAGCCAGAGCTGGCGCACTGACAGTCTCAGGCGGCAGTTCTGAAAGGTGGCTAGATGAGGGAGAAAGGGGCTTGTCTCCGCCAAATGGCCACGCTACATGAAAACCAGCTGGCACTGCCACAATGAAGGGGCTGGGAAGAAAAGCAGGCCCCCTCAGACACCAATGGGGGAAATCCAGAACTGAGCATGCGCAGACCAAGGTTGCCTAGGCGCAGGTGAAGCTAACCCTGGTCCCATGACGGACAACACGCAGACAGGGACGCTCAAGCTCAGCCAATAAGATTGACCGATACCCTCGACCACGCCTCCCCAGCCAGTGGGGATGGGAGTGGGGAGAAGGACCAGCGGGTGGGCAAGCTACGCCCTGGGGTCCCTGCTGTCTTACAAGCCCCTCCCTCTTGTTGGCGCTGTCTTACAGGTCAGAGGGTGAGGTTCCTCCTGCGTGGGGGCCTCTGACCCCTCTTGGGATCTCCTGCTCTGGGTGCCTCGTGCTGCTTCTGCGCTTCTGTTCCCGGATTCCTCTCAGGGGGGTTTTCCGGGCCCCCTGCAATGACCATCCTCCTCTCCAACTCTTGTGCAGCCTGCATGCTTGGCATGCAGAGACGGTATGTATTTTTGAGACTGCCCTTTGCCTCATACACGTTACTTGGATTTCTTTTTCTTTTCTTTTCTTTTTCTTTTTTTTTTTTTTTGTGGCATGACTGCTCTGGTGGGAGTAGGAAGCCCAGCTTTGCTCCTGGAGAGCTGCTGCTGGATTTGAACTGTCAACCCAGTAGGCCGCAGTCCCACACTCAACCACTCGGCCACCGGGGCTCAGCCATCACTTGGATTTCAAAAGTGCTGCTGCCGGGTGAATTCTTTCAGTGTTGAGATGTAAGAACTGAGATGTAAGAACTGAGGTAAACCATCTCCCAGAGACCTAAGTTTCATTCCGTTTAAAGCACAGTCCCTGCACACAGTAGGTGTTCTCCAGGCACTCAAGAACACTTACTGTCAGCACCACAGACCTCTGGCCCCAGACCCAGCCCTGCAGGAGGCGGGTGTGGTGACCTAGAGGAAGATCAGGTCATTAGTCTCCTGGGGGGGTTTCAAACCCAGCCCTGGGCAGAGTCCAGTGCTGGCATCCATAATCAGACCCAGGACTCCCGGGCTGAGGCTCTGGAGGTCCCCAAATTCTCGCTAGCAGAAGACAGCTTCCTCTTTTTGCAGGGTCCCTGAGGCGGGGCTGTAAAGTCTCCTTTATCCTGACATGGGGCTAACCATGTTACCACCCAGCCCTGCACCACAGGGCAGATTCCAAAGTGTGAATGGGAGGGGTTGGAGCAGAGAAGGGTCTCTGGGGTCTTAACTTCCTGCCTCCAAAGCAGCCCCCACCCTCCTTCCTGGAGCCTCTCAACATCCTTTGACTCTAGCCCCCACCCAGAGCTCTCCAGGGGACTGGTCTTCCTTCCCTGGGTATTGGCAGCACAGGGGGCAGGGTGGGGTGGGGTGGGGGCCCTTCGTGTGTGTGTGTGTGTGTGTGTGTGTGTGTGTGTGTGTGTGTGTGCAGATGGAAGCAGGACCTTGTGAGCAGGCTGGGGCAGGCTGGTCCTGATCTGGCCCCAGAACATTGGGCCATTGTTCCAGGCCACAAGACAGGAGGTCTGTGGGCCCTGGGGCTGGGGACCCAAAACCTGTTTAGCAGGCCTCTGCTCCTCCAAGGCAATTTCAGGGGCTCAGGTGTCACCCCTCACCCCAAGACCTTCCCCTCTCTTCCCCGAGGCAGGCACTATGCCAACCCTCCTCTCTAGGTCGGGGGAAACTGAAGGAAAACAGAGGGGAATTGCTGGCTTGGGTGGAGAGCAGAGCGAGGCTCTGGGTCTGGGGCTCTAATGCCCTCCCCTGAGGGTGGGGAGTCCACTCCTAATCCTCCTAGCCCCCATCATAAACCCCAAGGGGCCCCAGGCTGGGGCTGCAGAGGCAGGGCTCTGGGGGTAGGGAAGGGACCCAGGAACACCTTCCTGGGATGTGTCCAATTCAAGGAAGGTGCCCCTGCCCCCAGCTAAGCCCCAGGATGAGGCTGGTGGGGAGGGCATAGTCAGGATCTGCACACGGGGGTGCTGTGAGCTAAGTGTGAGGCTGGAGGGGGCGGGCCCCCTTGCTGCTCAGGCTAAGTGGCTCCCCCCCCCCCCAACTCCCGGGGAGGCGGTGGCCAGGGGCACCTGAGGACAGGCTCTCAGAGTTCCTAGAGCTCGCTGTGCAGCCGTTACACGGCTTCAAGTGGATGAGAGTTTAAAACTAAACAGAGGCGTGCTCATGCTCCAATCATGTCATAGGGCTGGCATGTTTTCCAGCCCTGCCTACACCTGGGCCAGCCTGTGGCTCCCGCCTGCCAGCCAGCCCTGGCTTTGCAGGAGGGAGGGCAGAGGGTGGCCCAAGGAGGATGGCAGCTAGGGTGCCGGGGAGCACGGCCCAACTGTGGGGATTCCTTGGGAGTGCAGCGTCCAAGGCTGGGACACGAGCTGGTGCTCAGAGCAGCCACCTGGGAGCTGCAGAGGACAGGCCGGTGACTTTATCCTGCACTGAGTCCCTTTGGTCTCCAGGGCCAGGTTGATATTGGCACCGTTCAGGGTCCAGGACGTGGGGACCAGGGCTCCCCCATCCCAAGTCAGCCCCTAGGCTGCCTCATCATTCACACAGAAATGGCGTAGGGGTGGGGTTCAAGTCCTGACTCCCTGTGGAGCGAAACCTTTTATTTCACCCACGCGACGGGACCTCCGTCCTCGGTTTCACCCTTCCTGCTATCTTTCAGAGCCCTGGTGGCATTGTGGTGACATTGGGCTGCGAACCTCAGGGTCAACAGTTTGAAACCACCAGCCGTTCCCCCGCAGAGAGTCGGGGCTTTCTCCTCCCCTAAAGAGCCATCCCAGCTTCGGAAACCCACAGGCGCAGTTCTACCCTGTCCTGTCGGGCCACTTGGATCGGCATCGACTCGGCGACTGTGAATTTGGCATCCCCGGTGCCCCTGCTGTCCAGTGGACTCTGGCTCCTGGCAACCACATCGGCCACAGAGGAGGACTGCTCGGAAGGGCTTTCCCTGTGGGATCTTTACCATCAGGGATCACCGGGTCCTTTCTTCCCAGGAGTTTGCAGGATGGTTTGCATCCACCAACCTGCAGGTTGACAGCAGTGGGCAACCCCCTCCCCGGCTCCTTGATAAGCCCCAATTCCCAGAGGTGGAAGTGGCTTTGTTGGGGCATCAAGATCACATTTGGGAGTGCAGGCCAGGAAGACGGAGGAGGGGACACCAGGCTGACCTCAAGGAGAACAAGAAGGCCAGGTGCCACTAGTCCTGCCTTCTTCCTAAGAAATGGTGCCAGGGCCTGGGGGGGCAGGGGGGGCGCTTATGTGTCCCCTTATACTTTAAGTCGTGTGTGTGTGTGTGTGTGTGTGTGTGTGGCATCACTGCCCTGCTGGGAGCAGGAAGCCCAGCCTTGCTCTTGGAGAGCTGCTGCTGGATTTGACCCGACAACCCTGTGGGCTGCAGCCTGCCCACAACCACTACGGCGACCGGGGCTCAGCCAGCCAGACTTATACTACAAGTCTTACAGCAACTCCCAGTGACCCCA
>PVJH01042547.1:0-14222 GCA_004026705.1 Nesogale talazaci
GCTTTATATTGGAGTCCACATGCTAGTTGTTTTATGGCTATTTGAGATGCTAGGGTGACCACTGTGACAGCTTGATTGTGTCACTCATTAGATTATAAATCCTTTGAGACAGAGTATTAACTTTTTCTTTTCAATATTTATAGAAGACCAAGGTGAACCGAATCTAGAGTCCAGAGCCAGAAGCTATATATCTCCAGAAGTCAAAGCAGATCTTCTGGAATCTGCCAAAAGTCGGGAAACTGAGGTTATAAAAAAGCGGGTGGGGCATTGATGGATGTAGTGTTTTTGACCTTTTAAGCAATCATACTCATAAGCATATCAAAAGATGGAGACTTAAGTCGAAGTCTCAAGTAGACTTTAAGTTCTCTTGTAACAGAGAATTCCTTCCCAAATGGGATTATGAACATAAACTCAGAGGCTAGACCTTACAGCACATGACAAAATGAATTATGACCAACAAGACTGTGGCTAGAAAGTCCATATTAACTAACAGACTACATATCATATGTATGCGCACTATTAAATGTACCGAAGCGACTACAACAGATCAAATCTGAAATCTGAAAAGGACAGGAAGCATACAAATAGATTCAGACAACTTCCCCAGAAGAAAATAATACTAGACATTGTGCAAAAAAAAATATTCCAGTAGTCTGATAAAGTAGATACAGCTGATATTGCACAATTAAATATAAGCCTAGAATACATTTTAGACTACAAGATAGGAGATGTTGCCACAAACAAAAAGCTAGAGTGTTTTATATATTGACAAAAAGTACTATTCTACTTTTTTTGATACTGCTGATTCTGGGTTACTTTTCTTTCTTTGTTTGTTTCTAATGGAGCCACTTTATCAAACACCATGCCCTTCATTCACGGTGCATTTGTAAAATAACACATTAAAATATTAAATTTTGATTAATGTGAATATCTGTTGACTTGCACAATTTATAAGAAGAAATATCCTAATCAATATTTTATTTCCTTGATTTCCAGTTAAATGTATTGGTTGAAAATCAGGTATATTTAGGAAATTATTGCATTTATGGTTTAATACAGAAATTCTTGAATACAAGTAATTGATGAGGTGTTAATAATACACTGCACCTAGAATATTTCTGACCGTGAATTAGAACCTGTTAATTTCCTTAATAAACCCATAATTATGAGCCATATCGATGAGTCCTATGTGGTGGTTGCAATGAACGATATGAACAAGAGAGCCATGATTCGTTTAGAAATGTCTCAGCTTGCAATGACACAGAGTAGCAAATAGAAAGTCATCATTCTCAGTGTTACAAGACCCTAAGTGGAGGAAAAGGTTAAGCATTCAATAATGATTGGAATATTTTTCATTTGCACATACTCAGAAGTTCATTAGTAAGCAAGTCCTGGTAATCTTTTTCTAAAGATTGCTGCCTCGAAAGCTCTATGGAACAACTCCATTGTGTAACACATTGACTCATGATGAGGCAAAGGGTAACTGATTGAATTGTGGCTTTCTATTGATGCTAAGTAATAATACAGGGGGAATTAAAATTTTGATGTTACCACACAAGAAGGTTCTCTAACTCAGATTTGGGAATCAGGGGGGGCAGAGGTCACAAAAGTGTGATTAAGGACTTTCTAAATGTTTTAGTTTTTCAAAATTTTAAATTTTCACATCGATTAAAATAGTTTTTTTCACATAATTCAGGTATTATTCATTCTGGTTTGATATATCAATGTGTTTATAAGAAAGTTAAATTTGGAATAAATTGTTTTCTTATTTGTAACTTATTAAAGGTTGGTTGGTTTAGAAACCTTAGAAAAGATATAATGTCCTTACCTATATAATGAAAAATATATCAATATACATATATAAAGAATGATAGGGCTCAAATTTTGAGTCACTTATGTGTATAGAAAAAACATTAAATAGAGTTTATGCTCTTCCATTGGGACTTGGAATATTATAAGCCATTAAAATTGACCAGTTACTGAAATCAGTAGTAATCCATGAAATTTAGTAAAGGAACACAAACAACAATTATTAATACTTATGCTTTAGTTGAGGAACAAGAAATTAAAGTGTAAAAGATCTGTTTTCTCTAGTTCACAGAGAATATCAAAGCTACACAAGACTTGATACATGGAATGACAAAGTAGATATATAGAATTATTAAATGACTCAGTAAAATTCAAGGTAATAGTATATTGTGGAATCATCATCATTATATAAAACAGAAAGAAAAATATTTTCAAATTAAGCTGCTTGAACTCTGATGCTCATCTGCATGGATTTAAGTCCTTACATCCTTCAATAGACATTTTGGGTAATTCAATTATTTGGCTAGATATGTGATATTTCTCTAAGTATACACTTATATAATAGAAGCCAGCTAGTAACCTACTTCATGTGTGAATTAATTCATATAAATGAATCAATTTCAATGCCTATTGATTGGATATCATAGTCAGTACCATCCATGCTCTTCCTTGTTTCCCTAGAATCTATTCTAAATTCACTACCTCACAGATAAATGAGAGACATGGGGACATGTGATCTTAAGCTTACTAATATAGCATAGGCTCCAATTACCTAACACAGCTCCCCAACATATTAAAGATTTCATTCACGATATTTAAATCTCATTCCATTTATAATAAAGGCTACACATGAAAGTGGTATCACTCAATGAAGGATCTCACGTCTCAGAAAGAACGTATGAAACAGAGAATATATGAACCAAACACATTAGGTTATGGCATAGGATAAAGTAATTATACACCTACTTTAGTTTTGGAGAGAAAAATTTGAAAACAAGATAAAGTTGTGGAAAGGATGTGGTAAGGCTTCCCAACAAAATATTCATAAGACGTCCTTTGCTACACTGGAAGGATGCATTATTATGATGGGGAAAAAGCATGTGTAACTTTCCTGAAATGAAATTTTTTTGGTTCTTCTTTCTTTCTTTCTCTCTTTCTTTCTTTCATCTTTCTTTCTTTCTTCCTTTCGTTCTTCTTTTTTCTTTCTTTTAACTCAGCAAATATTTATTTGGCATAAATTATTTGTTTATTTTCTTTTTTTAATGCTTTTATTGGGAACTACCACATCTCTTATCACCATGCACATATTCCTCCAGTGTGCTAAGCACATTTGAACATATCCTGCCATTATCATTTTCAAAGCATTCTCTTTCCACTTGAGCCCCTGATATCTGCCCCCCATTTCTTCCCTATCCCCTGCTCTGCTCTCCTTCCCTCATGAACCCCTGATAAGTTATAGATTATTATTTCCATATCTCACATCATTCTTTGTCACACCTCACCTACTTTTCCATTACTCATCCCCTGGGAAGGAGTTCCAGATTGATCCATGTGATTGATTTCGGTGGCAGTCACTGATCTATGCCAATTCCAGCATTGAAAGTGTACGGTTAGAATCTAGCCTGTCAATCTGGTTATAGCCAATGAAGCCTCCTGAGAATTCTGGGAAATATCCAAGAGAGACTTGACTCAGTCTCTTGGAGATGATCTACCAACAAGATAACAAGGCAGCATGATATAGACCCTATGTCCTGGGGACGGGAGGAGCCAGAGGAATCACCTCATGGGCTTACCCTCATGGAACCAATCTCTGGAACCAGGAAGCCATGTGTACACTCCTGCCAGTGCTGAGATGCTTGGGAAGCCATGAGGAGACCCATACAAATCATGAGATGCTTCTACCACCACTGGATACTGCTGATAACTCCTGAGCTGATAACTCCTGGAAATGAGGAGCCCCTGGGGGAGCCCTGCCAGTACCTGGATGCTTCTACTGCCGCTGGGCACACAGACTCTGCACTCACTCACCTGTGATTACCCTGGTGTCATTGTACATGCTTTGTGAGTCGGAAGGAGACTTTATAGACTGGTATCAGACATATGGGCTAATATTGGACTTTTGACCTTGGACTGGACTGGACTGGGTTGGGATGCTTCCTCAATGTTCTATTCCTCTTATATATAAACATTTCCCTTATATCCATATGCAGGTTTATGAATTTGTTTCTCTAGTTTACCCAGACTAACACAAGCCCCCCCTCCTCCCCCCACCCTCCCCTAATACAACTGGTATCTCTACTCTCATTGTTGGTTCTGAGGAGTTTGTCTATCCTGGATTCCTTGTGTTGCAGGCTCTAATCGGTAGCAGTGTGTGTGTTCTGGTCTAATCCTTTTAGTAAGAAAGATTTGAGCTCATGATATTGAAAGTGGGGGAGTACCTAAACTAGAGTAAAGTTTTATGTTTCGTTGGTGCTATATAGCACTCTGACTGGCTCATCTCTTTCTCTTTCCTGTGACCTCTCTGTGAGGGGATGGGCATTGCATCTGTACTCTATGCTCCATGCTCCCCCCTCCCCACCATCCCCATCCAACTCACCTTGGGTATGACTTTCTTTTGGGTCTTAGGTATCTCACACCTGATACCATTGACATCTCATGATCCCACAGACTGGTGTGATTCATCCATGTGGGCTTCGTTGCTTCTGAGCTAGAAGGTAGTTTTATGATCCTCAAGATTTTAAGACCCCAGATGCTATATATTTTGAGAGCTAGGTACCATCAACTTTCTTTACCATCTTTGTTTATACACCCATTATGTCTTTTCTAACCAATGCCATTTTCATGAATGCCTTGAATTCTTCAAGAAAATCTATTCTGTTAGCCTGAGAGAACTAGAGAAATAAATTCAGAGACATTCATATGTATGTAAGAGATAAATTCATATCGAAGAAAACTGCATTAAGAAAACAACTCATTCCAGTCCAGATCAAGACCATAAACCTGATACTATTCCTTAACTCCCTCTCCAGACTCATACAGCACATGCAATGATGTGAAATTCAGGAAAGCCTCAAGCAAGTGGGAGCAACATCTTGTGGTTCCAATGGTAGTGGAAGGATCTCCATGTTGGTCAAGGGTTCTGCAAGGTTCCTTCAGCTCTCTGAATGTAACTCCTCGATAGCACAGTGAAGCAGAGATGCCCCACCTCTAGGGAGAAAGAGAGAAAGTTTCCAGAATCTTCAGGAGATGGCCATGTCCACAAGAAGGTGCCTGCCATCAGGCTGTGACCTCACTGACAAACTAGATTCCACCCCATTCATTCTTAATATCCTCACATTGACACCATACTAAATCTATCAAAATTGCTCTTTCAAATTTGTCCAAACTAGTTGCCCTAACTTTCTGAGCTGAACTTTCTACCTTGAAATTAATTTGTTTAGCTCATTTCCCCAGCAGACATTGTTTTCACTGGGGATACTTTGTTAGTTTGCTTCTTGAAAGCACTGTAATGAATCAAGGACAAATGAACTACTGAGAGAATGTGTCTGACGTTATCTAGTGATTAAAGAGACATGCGCAAACACATTTTGTTTGAAATGAACCCGTTCACATTTAAAATGGATATTCTTTAGCACCTTTCTTAAGTAAAGCCTAGAAACTAGTTTGTGATCTGTTAGGATTTCTTTTTGACTTTATATTTTTCCTAAAAAGAAGAATAAAGGTATGTTTGCATGATGATGGAAATAATCTAGAGGAAAAATTTAATGGTATGTGAGAGAAGGGCTACCAAAGTGATGATGTCTGTAACTTGAAAGGATAGAATAAATTTTGACATATACATAGGTGTGTTTTTTTTTTCTTGGAAGTATAGAAAGGCTCATAGGAGAAATGACCTGCTATCTGGTTGCAATATTTCTAGTATTTAAATGTGGTATTTATAATCTGAAAAATATCTTCTGATTGCATCAGCCATTGACTGAAAATATTAAGTTTACAAAATGGCTCAAGTTTGAAAAAGGTGGAGAGATCTGAATTAAGTGTGTAGCACACAAGGAGAGGAATAAAGATGCCGCCTATGATTAGCTGTGACATTAGTGGCATTCTTAAAATTTGCAGTTATGAATGCAAAGTGAGATTACCCAGCAGTATTTATGATAATTTGTTTTATTTGTTGTGATTCTAGAGACACATTCAGCTGCACTAGTAAAGATGTGATAAAGAAACACAGATTCATTTAAGCTGGAGTAATCAGCTCAATACAGTTAACAGCAACAATAATATGGATGCTAACCAAGGTCTGGGGTGTTTCCAGACTAAGATTAAAACCTAACAGTCTATTTCTTAAGATCTTCCAATGAAGGTGCTATACATCACAGCATTCCAATCTGCAATCAACTGAGTGATGGCCAGGGTCTCCACGTGGTTCCTCCAGCTCAAGACACTAGTGTAGCTTCTTGTATTTGTCATCTGCAATGTCTCCTGGGAAGTAAGCCTGTGTCCTGCCTCCAGTGAGTTATTTACTCCTTAGTGCCTCGAATCTGGTCCTCAAGTTGTGACCTAATTGACAGACTAAACTCCACCCCTTCACTCTTAATCCTCTCAAATTGACAACAGATTATGTTACTAACATAAATTGGTAGCAGGATAAATTTTCATCTATGGAGGGATGCATTTGAAAGTCTTGACACACACACAATGGAGTTCTATGCTTCACTGAATAGCACTGAGATTCCATGAAGCACATAGTCTCAAGGGAGGGTTGGAGGAATTTATGCTAAGAGAAGTTAACCAATCACAAAATAACAAGAACAACATGAGTCAACTGAGGTAAATGTAATCAGCATAACAGGTATAGAAGAAAAGCCACTTATCCACACTCTATTGGGTTGAAATATATGCAGTTTAGTGGGGAATAGGCCAAACTCAAGGATGTAAATGTCAGTCCAACACAAAGAAAAGTAAAAGGAGGGAGAAAACGGACAGAGAGACGAGAGCACTGGGAGAGCAGGCACTAACCCACTCAGGGGAAATGACTCTCTCCCTAGAAGTATATGCTACAGAGAACAACATCAAATCTACAGACTGGGGAGAGTGGCATGCTCACATGGAGTCAAAACAATGGAATAGAGTGTGGGTCTGGATCCTGTATCAAACACCAAGACTTGAAGAGGACATCCCTGCCCAGAGCTGCTAAGGCACAGCAAGGACTGTAGTCGGGATGCTCCCTTGCTGCAGCATATTGTGATACGGCATGATCTCGGGGACACATGCAGGGAGTGAGTCTGATCGCCCACAGTGGGGCAAACATAACAGATCAGCAATGGGAGCAAAGCCAAGCCGCAGAGTCCATGAGAATCCTCAAAAATTGACTTCAGGGTAGGAGGGACAGTTCCCTGAACCAGGCAAAATCAGTGGGGAGATAGTCATAAAGGTGAGTGGACAAACCTGCAACTATGCATGCTTTTTTGGTTTGTTGTTATTGTTATTTATTTTTATCCCCCTCTTTTATTCATTCTTTTGTTTTCTTTTGCTTTGTCTCCACTAATATCAGATGCCTACCTCGATGAGATAGGCATAGGAAGCAAGCCTGAGGGGAAATGAAATGGAATGAAGTTTCCAGAGAACTTGGGGGGAGGAGAGGCAATAGCAGGGAGCAATGAGCAAACCATGCCATAGACAGGGAAACAACTAAGGAATTAAAACAATGATGAGTACGGTGTAGAAATCATGGGGGTGTTGGAGCAATAGCAATCTATTTGAGAGGAACACATGTTGGTGGGAAAGGAGGAAGGTATAAAGAAATGGAGCAAAGAGCTAGGAATCAAAGCTTTGGATACAGCTATAAATATAGGTGTGAACATGTGTAAATATATTAATAAGAAAATGTTATTGGGCTATGTACATATATCTATAAAGAAATACATTGACATAGTAGATAGACTTTGGGTCTCTCCTTAAAGCCTCACCACCACTCCCCCCCCCCCCCCCCCGCCCATACAAAGACATTTTGTTTTAATTATCTGGCAATTTGTCATGTTCATATTCCCAACAAAATCACTGAAAACAAAATAGGCACCCAAGCAAATGTGGTGAAGAAAGCTGATGCTGACTGGCTAGCAAAAGATACAGTGTCTGAGGTGTTACAGCTTGTTAACAAGCAGCCATCTGGCAGAAAGGCAACAAACCAATGTGGAAAAGCACACCAACCTGTGCAATTAAAGTGTCAATAGAATTAGGTAACAGATATCTAAGACTCAAAACAAACAAACCAATAGAAATATATTGTTCAGAACAGAGGGACCAGTGTGGAGACCCCAAATCCATCTGTAGACAAGGGTATATCTCCTCACAGAAGGGTCACAAGGAAGGTGTTTTAGTCTGGATAGATTAGAGAAACAAATTCATAGAGACACATAAGAGAATAAGAAAGAAGTTTATACACAAGAGCAATTGAATATTGAGGAAAACATCCCAGCCCAGTCCAGAATACATCCACATATCCAATATTATATATCAATCTATAAGACCCTCTTTACAATCATGAAACACATGCAATGACACTGAATGTAGGACAATCACCTGGCAATGGGTAGAAAGTCTTTGGATCCAGTGGCATTGCAAACATCTTAGTGTTGGCAGGGGTCTCTGCATGGCTTCTAAGCACCCAAGGCTGCATCTGAGTAGGTCCATGTGGCTTCTCCTCAGGGATGTCCCGCATCCCTGAAGTGAGTCTGTCATTTGAGTGCCTGCAAGTGAGTGAATCTAGAGAGATAGTGTCTCCTGCCTCCAAGAAGGCATTACTGGATTTCCCAGAATTCTCAGGAGAAGGCCATTCCCACACAGAGGTCTCATTGGATATCTTCAGATTGGCAGGTTAGACTTCACCCCTACACTCTTGATCCTCAAATTTACAAATGATTATATCTGGTTCCTTAAGACTTTCTCATTCCCCATTATCATGAACTCAGTCTTTCCATTCAGATCAGGCTAGACTAGAGCATGTACAGATAAGAACTCATGGTACAAGGAATTCAGGTCTGATAATCCCTTCAGAAACAGAAATGTGAGTAGTGATACCAGGATGGTGTGGGAAGGGGGCCTCAATCACAATGATTGACACATAACCAGACTCCACCCCACCCACAGAAGAAGGAACAGAAAACAGGGGTGAAGGTAAGTAGCAGTTGGTATAAGATATGAAATTAGCAATAATTTATAATTTATCAAGGGGTCACAAGTGTGGGAGAGTGTGGCAGTCACATACTCTGGTGCCAATTTGATTAAGAGTGTAGTGGTGGAGTCTAGCCTACAAATCTGGAGATAGCCAATGAGACCATTGTGTGGACATGGCTTTCTCTGAGATTTCTGGGAAATCTCGTGATATGAGAGACCAGAGACTGAGTTCCTTAGAGACAAATAACTGCAAGATGAGATAACAGCATGCTGATCAATTCTGTTTCCTGGAGACTGGAGGAGAAGCCACATGGGCTTCCCCTGATGGAACCAAACCTCTGGGACGGGAGAAACCACGTAGAGACTCCTGCCAGTGCTGAGATGCTTGGGAGGCCATGGGGAGACATCTACCAGTGCTGAGATACTTCTCCTGTCAATGGATAATGCTGATGAACCCTGAGCCCTGGAAATAAAGAGCCATGGGGAAACCCCTGCCAGTGCTTGTTTGCATTAGACTCTGCATCCACTGGCCTGTGATTGTCCTGGTGTCATTGCATGTGCTTTGTGGCTCAGAAGGAAACTTTACAGCTTGGATTAACATGGGTTAATATCAGACTTATAACATTCGACTGGACTGGGTTGGGATAACTTCTCAATGTTCCATTCCTCTTGTATATAAACCTTTCCTTTATATCCATATGTGTGTTTAAGAATTTCTTTCTCTAGTCTACCTGGATTAACACAGAGGGGGTAGGGAGCATAAGAACAGGATCTGATACTAAGGGCTCAAATAGGAAGCAAATATTTTAAAAATCATCATGGCCACTTAAATACACAAATGCTAGATACATATGATGCATGAATTATATGAGTTCTAAGAGTCCCCAATAAAATTATCTTTTAAAAGAAGTATCTTAGAATACATTGATTTCAGTGTTAATTATTTCTCTTATCATAACAGACAAGCAAAGTAATATTGAATAAATTCAAATTTTGGGGAAAATTCTTCTAGGTTAAATAAGAATAAATATCATGTTCTGACCAAATTTAAGAAAGGTTATAATTAACAAATATAATTGACAAAGTTAAAAATGTTGACATTCATATCAGAAATATAATTAGAAATAATTGCAACATAACTGTATGTGGAGATTCTGATGAGGGGGTTCCTATCATTATTAATCAAACAAACAAACAACTAATGGACTCTCATAAAACAGTAAACAAGCACATGGTATCATAAACACCTTGAACCATAGGATGCATCCTCATTTTCCCCCACTTTAGGGGAAAAGAAGTGCACTTATGATCGGCAAATATAGTAGCTTTATTGTCCTACTGCTGAGCAAATTGTGGGTGTGAGACACCTTGATGATAGCAGCTCATAATACTGTTAGACTTTCTATATTTTTATAAGCCTATTTACATAGGATAGCAGAGAACAAATAAAATGGAAAATTTTCTAATTATACAGGAGGGTAAAGAAGAAATGAGATGAAATTTGAGAGAAAAAAGTCATAAACTAGTTATCAAGATTAGAACATGAAACAAAAATAACTACACTGTGATTAAGAATCCTGTCTCTTTTTCTTCTTTCTATCTTGAGAAATAAATTTTCTATAAAGGTTAGGGTGTCATCATTCTGGAATGCTGCAGAAAGTTGAATTATATTGTAATAATTTAAAACAGGTTAGAGAACTCAGTTCTAAATTTGTTCAATGACATCCCATCTAGTTCCTTTTCATACTCCTTCTTTTGGTTGCTAGTTATCACCTAGCTCCCAGCATGCTGAACCCAGTGACTTATTTGTCATCATTCTCTCTGTTCTACAAGTCACACCACAAACAACAGAACTTTGCTAGCACAGAAATCTTTATAAATAAATCCAGACACTTAATAGTCCACACACGATGCCTAAGCCTGTCTCCTGCAGTCACATGAATAAAACGAGCATTCCTTTCCACTTGCATGGTATAAATTGTTCATTGTCTTTGGTCAGTCAGCAAGTATTTCTTTCAAAGATCCCCCCTGAAGGTTTAGTTTTTAAAAATTGCTTTCTTTCTATTCACTCTTTCTCAATATACATTATTCAGCTTGGCAACCACCTTTCTTCTTCTTCTACTTCCCACCACTTTCCCACTAGAATCCATTACTCAAATCTTAAAGAGTAAGACTTTTGTTAGTAAAGTAATACTTTTTACATCCTATCTTTTCAAATGACACAATTTGCATGTTTGCCTGAGGCTTCAATTTGCTTCATCAACTCCAGGAATCTCTAAGAATCAATTTTCTATAAAAGACAGAAAATTCTGAAGAAAACTTTGGAAATGAATCTAATGTACACATTTCTGTGAATAAATGAGCAGCAAAGAAGTTGCTTTACTTCTCTACTCACATTTCTACTCAGAAATGAAAATAGCTTTAATTCATCAAACTAAAATTTTCAACTAGCTATATAATTAGCTAGTAAAATTAAATTTAAGGTATTTTTTCTCAGAAAACTATTCTACTTACATCCACGAAAAGAAAGTCTTACAATTTGGAACTTATACTTACCTTAATAGGGAACATTCGTGGCAAGGTGATTAAGTGCTCCCTTGTTAACCAAATTGTCTGTGGTTCAAATCACCATCCTTTCCACAGACATCAACTTTATAAAAAAGATTTATGGCCTAGAACATTCTATAGAGTAGTTTCACTTTGTGCCACAGTTGTTAATATGCATCACAACCCAGGATGTAAGATTAAATTTATTAAATAAATATACTAATTTTACTTCCATACTTTAAAAGATTTACATTGAACATGGATCATGAAGTCATTTAGAGAATTTTTCTTAGAGTTTAAAAAGAAATAATAACATTATTATGATTGTCATTTGTTTGCCAAACATAGTGTCTGATTTTTCTTTCTCTCAGTATACTTTTTTCCCCCAGGAAATATGCAAAGAAATAAATTTTATAAAGTATAATTTAGTGTAGTGACACTACAACTCTATTATGCTTCCAAAGATGAAATTTATTCAGATGCATAATTTTCTGATTATATTTATCAGAATGGGGACCATCAATCATTCAAAAGAGCACTTTTCTTCCAAAGTATTAGAAGACCAATGTAATTCCAACATTTATCCAAGATTATAATTAATCTACATTGACTCTACTGTGTTTTTCTTTATTCATAGTCTGGGTTTCATATGTGTCTGAGGAAATTGAAAATACTGTAGATGGGGTCAGGATCAACTCAGTTCTTAATTTTTTTTTTGTTCTTTAATAGTTTAAAGAGTTTATTTTGTTGCAGTTTTGATCCCTTCATGGCTGTTTCCATGAGCATCATTTATGAATGCAAGAAAAATCAAAGTGACAACTTTAATCTTTTCTATGCTTATCATGATGTTGCCTGTTGGGAGAGTTATGAGGATTTTTGTTTCCTTACCTTGAATTATAATCCATGTTGAATACTTTGATCTTTAACTTATAAGTTCTTCAAATTCTCTTTTTTTTCAGAAAAGATTTTGTCATCTGCATATCGCAGACTGTTTATAAGCCTTACCCCAGGCTTGATATCACAATTTTAATCATATACTTCAACTTCTTGGACTATTCGTTCAAAATGGTGACAGGGTAAAATTCTGACACAAACCTTTCCTGATTTCAAATCATTTCACATTTTCATGTTCTGTCCATAAATCTGCTACTTGTCATCGACTATCACATACTTCCAATGCTTTATCAGCTTGTTGAAACATTTTGATAGGTATTTATAATTATGTAGGGCCTCCTTTTCTTTAATACCTTCAGTTTTCTTTGACAATACTGGTTCTTTGACATATACTAGTTTTTACAAAGATGCACATCCACCAATTATTTTGGTCTGTGATCATTTCTTAATTCTTCTGATTTTTCTTCATTACTCAACATTTTCCCATAGAATCCTTCACAATTGACAGTTGAAGCTTGAATTTTTTTTCTTGTTTCTTTCAGTATGTGGCTTGCTATGTATCCTTTTCCTTTTGATTTTCTAACACCATGTCTTTATTCACTTGTTTTGATACTTTGGTTTGTCTTTACTGACTGTCTTTTGTCATTTCAAGTTTTTGTTTTGTTATTTCTTCAATTTGTTTTAGCTACTCTCTACTTAAGAGCAAGATCCATAGGATCTCCAGGCATCCACTTTTATCTTTTACATCTTTCTTAAAAAAACTATTTTACTGGGAGTTAAAACCAATACCATATCATCTCATAGGCATCACATCATTCAGCATTGTACAATCCATTTCATAACAGTATTTTCCTTCTTCAATTCCTAGACATCAGCTCCCTTTTACCCCACCACAGCCTCTCTGCCCCACAAATCCCTTATTCTTGTCCCTATAGAATCATCAATCCTGGGTTTCATAAACTGAAAACAGGAAAACAGATAATGAAAGTTCAAGATGGTTATTACCCATGACAAAAAACACATGTAAGATAAACCCCAATATGATCCAACAAAAAGAAATAAAGAAAATGTTGAAAACATCAGGCTAACAGGGGGGTGGATCAACCAACAAGATTTTAACCTTTCAAGTTGTATCATTTTGATTGTCTACAGTCAAATCTCTAATGGACTCTGGTTGCCAGTTTCTTCCCATTCCTTGATTCTTTTTAGTGTATGTTGCTCTCGATGTGATTCCACAGCTCCTCAGTTCATTGAACTCAGATGTCCAGTGAGTCAGATATTTTTTGAATTCAGGTGGTATATATTCACGATTGCATTTTTATTTTTTGAACTTGTTTTAATTTTCTTCAAATACAATGCCCTTATCTATGAGCAATGTATGATCTGTTTCAGCCCTAGACTCTTTTTGGCTTCTAGTATTCCCCAATATATTGTCAATTAATTCTTATGTATTCCATTTGACATAATCTCATATGTAGAGTAGTCATTTTTGTTTTTGAAAATGACATCTTCAATGAACGCATTAGACTTTTTGAATTCTTTCTTGTTAACTCCAGCACTAGCTATATCACCAAGATAACATTTCCAATTGCTCTTAATTTCTCTTTGTTTTCAACTTTTGCATTCCAAAAGTAAATCCCAATTGCCAATATTTACCAATGCATCTGGATTCAATGCCTGATCAAGTTTAGACTGAAGAAATTCATAGAATTCTAATATTTTCATCATTAGACTGGTTGATGTGCAAATTTGAAAAGTATTTATTATTTTGAATGTGTATAAATATTATCCTATCACAG
>PVJH01042548.1:0-13659 GCA_004026705.1 Nesogale talazaci
CCTCCCAGTATCACCACTCCCCCCATCAGTCCTGAGGGAACATCTATCCTAAATTCCCCATGTTTCCGACTCCAGTGTACATCCCTTGCTGTAGTCAGACTTGTCTGGTAGAATTGGGAGCATGATAGTGAGTGGGAGGAAGCATTTGAGAACTAGAGGAAAGGTGCATAGTTCATTGTTACTACCCTGTACCTTGACTGGCTCATCTCCTCCCTGCAACCCCTCTGTAAGAGGATGTTGCTTCACCTATTGATGGGCTTTGGGACCCAATCTGTACTCCCCTCATTTATAATGATATAATTTTAGTTCTTTGGTGCCTGACACCGGATCCCTTGGGCACCTCGTGGTCACACAGGCTGGTGTGCTTCTTCCATGTGTGCTTCGTTGCTTCTGAACTGGATGAGCGCTTGTTTTACTCAAGCCTTTAAGACCCCAGACGCTGTATCTTTTGATAACCTGGCACCATCAGCTTTCTTCACCACATTTGCTTATGTACATATTTATCATCAGCAATCATATCAGGAAAATGAACTCGTGATGTTATGATTTTTAGTTCTTGAAGCCTGATAACTGATTCCTTTGACACCTCATGGTCCCACAAGCTGGTGTGCTCCATCCACGGTTCTACCCCAAACTATTATTGCTGAGACAAGTTTAGTAAGCAATCAATATTGACATTGTCAAGGACTTCCTTTCTTTTGGATCCATAATCAGCACCCCAGGAGCCCTCAAGGTATCCAACGATGAAGTACATTGAATGAATTTAACATGTGTAGAAGCAAAGATGTCACTTTGAAGACTAAGGTGTGTCTGGCCAGAGCTTTGGTATTTTCCATTGCTTTATATGCATGAGAAAGAGCAACAAAGAATAAAGAAGACCAAAGGGAAATGAATGCATTTGAATCATGGTGTCGGTGAAGAATATTGAATATAACAGGAAAATGACCAAGTCTGTCTTGGAAGCGGTACATACATCTCCTAAGCAGTGGAAATTATATACTTTGGAAATGGACCCGTTCTTTGAGAAGAACATCCTGCTTGGGAAAATAGAGAAGAAGAGCAGGATCACAATTAATTTCATTCTCACGGTGGCTGCCCGTGGTGGGCTCGAGCATAGCAACGGTTGGCTGATAGCTGATAGCTGGGCAGTGTTTCCGTCTGTCATGCACAGCGTTGATCTGAGGCAAAAGTGACTGCACAGCGTCTAACAGCAACGAGCACGGAATAAACTGGGTAGGCATGTACTACAACCCCGCCCCACCTATGATGAAATACACCATTACCAGTGTTTGTATTAGTCATCTGTACACTGCCGCCTTTCTGTGGACACCGCAATTTTTCCTATGTTGCATGTTGAGTTTAAAAGAGTCCTAGTGGCACAGTGGATTAAGTGTTGGGCTGTTCGTTGCAAGATTAGAAAGTTCAAACCTACCAGCCCCTCTTGGGGAGAAGGCTGAAGCTGTCTGCTCCTTTAAAGAGTTACGGTTTAAGAAAAGCCCATCAATAGGTGAAGCGACATCCTCTTACAGAGGGGTTGCAGGGAGGAGATGAGCCAATTAAAGTGCAGTGTAGTAACAATGAAATATGCATCTTTCCTCTAGTTCTCAAATGCTTCCTCCCAACCACTATCATGCTGCCAGTTCTACCAGACAAGTGCGACTAGAACAGGGGATGTACACTGGAGTTGAACACATGGGGAATTTAGGATAGACATTCCCTCAGGACGAATGATGAGAGTGGTGATATGGGCAGGGTGGAGGGATGGTGGAGTAGAATGGGGGAACTAATTTTAGGGATCTACATATAACCTCCTCTCTGGAGCATGGTCAGCAGGGAAGTGAGTGAAGGGGTACATTGGACAGTGTACGATATGAAAGAATAATTTGTAAATTATTAAAGGTTCATGGGAGGGGAGGGAAATATGGGGAGGTGGAGCTGGGGGCCTGAGTGGAGGGAGGATGTTTTGAGAGTGATGATGGCAACAAGTGTGCAAATGAGGTCTGCATACAATTGACGTATGTATGGATCGTGAGGGGAGGTGTGTGAGTACCCAATAAAATGATTCATTTAAAAAAAGAGGGGGGAGGGCTCAGCCCCAGTGGCATAGTGATTGTGTGCGGGACTGCGGCCCACTGAGACGGAGGTTCAATTGCAGCAGTGGGGCTGGGCCTCCTACTCCCACCACCGGAGAGCCGTGATGCCCCCCCCCCAAAAAAAAAGGGGGGGAAGGTGAAAGAGGAATTGGTTTTTTGTTTAAAGAGGAGTTTATACTGTAAGGACTCAAGTGGAAAATGTTTGGAAATGCATGTGGCAACATGTCTGCAAACGTGCTTGATACAGATGATATATTGAATGTTATAATAGCTGTAAGAGCCCCCAATAAAATTATTTAAAAAAAAGAATTACAGTTTAAGAAACCCAAAGAAGATGTTCTACTCTGTCCTCCAGGGTTGATGTGAATTGGAGTAATCTAGTTGACAGAGTATTGGGTTCAATTTACATATTAAAAAAAGAAAGTCAGGCTGAACCCTGGTTGCGTAGTGGTTGTGTGCAGGACTGGGCCCACAGGGTTGATCGTTCAAATCCAGCAGCAGTTCTCCAGGAGCAAGGCTGGGCTTCCTACTCCCACCAGGGCAGTGATGCTACAAAATAAATAAATAAATGATAAAAATTAAAAAAGAAAGTCAGTGAAACCTCTTTTAGCAAACAATAAGCACACAAAAGAACATGTTTAGGACAATTAATTATACCAAGAAGTTTTTACCCAAAGCCTCAGTATCTTTGATGGGACTGTTCTTTGCCCACTTGGTTAGGTCACGATTCTCAGTCATCTGGCAGACAGTCTGTCATTCCTTCCTTTTTGTCATCTGATGTAACAGCTAATCTGCTGACAGGGAGGTTTTCTTGGGGGTGTGGTTCATGCACTGTGTAAAGAAATGTTCTGGCAAGACTCTCCACCCTGATTTCTGGTTCTCGCTGTAAGTCGATAGACGTTTCGGCCTAGACCTGACCTGAAGATTTTGGATTTGCCAACCCCGTAAGCCAGCAGAAGACTCTAGCCTACAGATTTTGAATTTGTCAGACTTTGCAAACCTATAAGCCAGTAGGGGTCTTTAGCCTCTCACCTGACCACAATTTTGGGATGTGCCAGCCCCTACAAAGAGAGAAATCATGACCTCACAATTGTATAAGTCATTTCCCGGAAGTCAATCTCTCTAGATGTGCATGTACTTTCTTAGTTCTGCTTTCCTGGAGAACCCAGGCTAAGACAGTATCCTTATCTATTTATTTTTAGCTTTTATTATCTTAAGCTTAATTTATTCCTGAGCTGTAAGTCTTGCTTTTTCACTTTCTTCTGGGAGATCTTTTCTTCTGTGCAACCTCCTCTTCGGGCTGAGGAACAATTTGTTCCTTTTCAGTCAGAATCATTGCAGTGTGGGTAGGGGGCGCTCAAGGATGGATTGAGCCAACCATGAACTCTGTAAATCTGGTGTATCCTGGGGGCTTTGTTCACCTGAACGTCCTCAGTGACCAGAGACTCCACATGAAAACCCTTCAGTTCAGCATTACTTTCTGCATTTTTAAGCACATGAAGCAAAAACTCGGCACTTTTTTTAGGCCACTGGCCCTGGGTCCAACCCCACTCTTTGACCTGGGCACACCTATCAATGCCATCCAAAGCACACACTGCTTCTGCAGAGTGACTTCTGTCAAATATTCTGGGTAGCTTCACGGGTGTTCTTAAGGTGGACCTGGAGATTGGACCCTCTTGATTTGCATGACTTTGTGTGGTTGTCTGGGTCAGGTGAAGAGCAAACCATTTTGGCAGATCACCTCAGACAGAGTAACAGTATCCTTATAATGCATATATAAATACATGATTATGCTAGGGTATGCCAAAAGATGACTGAATTCCAAAACAACTCAGTACCTATGAATAGATTTTATGACCTTGAGTCAGTTACTATCACTAATTTCACCAGTTTTCCTCATCTACCAACTGGGATTAACAACATTTTTCTTATCTAGCAAAGATGGAAAATTATATTCAATAAAGTTAACAGATATGCATGTTAGAAAGTATAGGATGTCTTGTAATTATTGCTATTGTAAAGGTAAACTTTTAAAAGAAAACGGCAAGCATTGGGGATTCCAATGATCATAATAAAAGCAACTCATTTGAATTAGTATTTCTTTTTTTTGGGGGGGCATCACTGCCCTCTGGTGGTGGGAGTAGGAGGCCCAGCCTTTGCTCCTGTGGAGACACTGTTGGAATTGAACCTCCATCCCAGTGGGCCGCAGTCCTGCGCACAACCACTACGCCACCAGGGCCCAGGCTCCGAATTAGTATTTCTTAAAGAAATTTGAATTTCTTTAAGAAATTAGTATTTCTTAAAGAATTCTTCATGTAAGAATTCTCTTAACGTCCCCACATTCAACCACCTCAATATGTAATTTTTTATTTCCCCATGTTGCAATGAAAGAAGCTAATCCCTCGCCTCCTATTGAATGTAACCATCGGTGTGGAATGCATCTCAACATGAACACAGCTGCAATTCTCACAGGCGTACAGATAAAACAGGACCACAATAAACAGCAGGAGTTAAAGTTGCCAAGGGTTTCATTCCACTTGATTCAACAACCAACATCAAGGGGAGCTACCGTCAAGAAACCAAACGTTGTCGTGTATTGGACAAGTCAGTTGCAAAAGACGTTGTTGAGGTTTTGCAAGAGGCAACGGTGACACGGTGATGGAATTTTCACCTTTCATACAAAAAGATCTGGGGTGGTTTTTCTCCTCGATGCGTTTCTTGGGCATCAGCTATCCATCGAGGAAGAAGTCCTGGAACTTTAATTACAAAAAAAGTGATCCAGAATGAAATTAGGTAGAAAGGCCTGGTGAGCAAGTTACACAAAACAGCCTGTGGAACCCTGAGAATCACAACTGTCTGGGCCACAACCCACCAGGAGGGAGGCTGGGAGGACGGGCAGTGCTTGCTTCTGTTGTGCACGGGGTCATCATGAGTTACAGGCTGCATCTACGACAGTTAACAACCACAATGATCTTCCAAAACAAAGATGCCACTCAGTCACATCTGACTAATGTGTGTCTGCCCCAAGTCATTGTCTTTTCAGTTGCTTCAAAAATGCATGAAAGGTGAATTATGAGGAAGTGATGCATTTGAACTATAGTATTAGTTTTAAAAATTGCATCTGTCAGCAGTTCCCAAGTGATCCATCCTTGTTGGCCATACTATGGTGGCTTGTATGTTGCTGTGACCCTAGAAGCTATGCCACCGATAGTTCAGATGCCAGCAAGGTCATGTATGGCGGACGGAGATTCCAGACAAAGACCTGGTAATCTACTTCTGAAACAACAATAACAAACTGAGCAGACCTTATGCAGGTCAGTAGAACATTGTCTGATATAGTGCTGAGAGATGAACCCCTCAGGTTGGAAGTCCTTAAAAATATGACGGGGGAAGCGTCAAACTCTGTTTGACCTTAGTGATATGCTGGAAGGAGGAGATTGGGGCCTCATCTGCAGACATGGATGTTTCAAAATGAAAAGCAGCTGAAAATATCCATTAGGAGATGGAATGTGGCATGTACAGAATATTTAGGATACGTTGGAATCTAGGATAACTGGAAGTTGTCAAAAGTGAAGTAAAACCCATGCAAATCAATATACTAGACATTTGTGAGTGGAGATGGACTGGCTTTGGCAATTTTGAATCAGCATGGTCTACTATGCTGACAGTATGATCTTGAATGACATCACATTCATTATGAAAAAAACATTTCAATATCTTTCATGAAGTACAAGTAGTCATACACCTACAAAGAAGACCAGTTAATACCACTATTATTTATATTTGCACATCAACTGCTTATGCCCAAAATGAAGAAATGGAACAGTTTTACCAACTTCTACAGTCTCAAATTGATCAAGCTTATAATTGGGATTGCTTTGACAATTGATAATTACTGGTGGCTGAAATGTGAAAGTTAGAAACTAAGAAGTATTATAGCTGGAAAATGAGGCTTTTAGTAATAGAAACCAGACCAGAGATCACATAATAGAATTTTTAAGGCCAACAACTTATTCATTGAAAATATCTTTTTTCAACAGCTATAGACTTGGATCTCACTGAATGGAATACACTGAAATCAAATTGAATGAATCTGTCTGAACAAAACGCAATAATAGTGAGACTTAGTCCGGGGATCAACTGAGGAACAGATCAATTGTTCACATGGAAGCTCAAGTTGAAGCTGAAGAAAATTAAGTCAAGTCCAGGAGAGCCAACGTATGACTGTGAATTTAGAACGTAAACAGTATTCAAAGAATAGATTGATGTATCCATCCAGGACCATACAAGCTGTGGAACGACATCAAGGACATCACACATGGAGAAAGCAAAAGGTCATTAAAAAGGAGAAAAAGAAAAGACCTAAATGAGTGTCAGTAGAGATTCTGAAACTTGTTCTTGACTATAGAGTAGCTAAATGGAATGAGATAATAAGAGCCGAGAAGAAAATTTCAATGGGCAGCTTGAAAAGATCCAATAAAGTACTAAAATGAAACAGACAAAAAACTGAGGTTAGAAATTGTGTTAGTCCAGGTAGACTAGAGAAACAAATTCATGGACATGCATATGGATATAAGGGTAAGGTTTATATACAATAGGAATGGAACATTGAGAAAGCATCCCAACCCAGTCCAGTTCAAAGTCATAAGTCTGATATTAGCCCATATGCCCGATACCAGTCCATAAAGTCTCCTTCTGACTCACGAAGTCACAGACCAGTGTGTGCACAATCCTGGTGCCGGCAGGGGTCTCCCTATGGCTCCTCGCTTCCAGGACTCAGGGTCCATCAACAGCATCCAGTGATGATAGAAGCAACTCAGTGCTGGCAGGGGTCTCCACGTGCCTTCTCCAGTTTCAGAGGTCTAGTTCCATCAGGGTAAGACTGTGTGGCTTCTCCTTCGGCTCATCCAGCTTCTCAGATGCTGCCATCTTGTCTCGTCCGTAGTTCGTCGTCTTGGAGACTGACTCCCAACAACTGGGGGTTGGCCTCTCAACTCCATGAGAGAAATATTATGAGATTTCCCAGAAGTCTCAGGAGAAAGCCATGCTTACATGGAGGTCTCATTGGCTACTCAATGGCTATCTTCAGATTAACAGGCTAACTTCCACCCCATGGCTAGACTTCCAATCATGAAGTTGATATCAAGCACTTGACCACCACAGAATTATACCTTACAAATCCGGCCAGACCAAAGGATGTACACTGGTACAGATAGGAACCAGAAATATAGGGGATCTAGGACAGATGATCCCTTCAGGACCAGTGGTGAGAATAGTGATACCAGGAGGGTGAAGGTAAAGTGGGATAGAAAGGGGAAACTGATGATACAGATCTACAATAAAACCTCCTCCTTGGGGTACAGACAACAGGAAAGTAGGTGAAGGGAGACATCAGATAGTGTATGATATAACAAGTTATTAACAATTTATAAATTATCAAGGGTTCATGAGAGAGGCAAGAGTGGGGAGGGAGGGGGGAAAACGAGAAGTTTATCCAAGGGGCTTAAGTAGAAAGCAGATGTTTTGAGAACAATGATGATAGTGGACATACAAATGTGCCTGGCATACGATGTATGTCTGGATGGGTGGATTGTGATAAGAGTTGTATGAGCCCCCAATAAAATGATTTTAAAAACAGAACAGAGATTAGAAAACCAATAGGAAAGAATATGCTCAGCACTTCTCAAGCTGAAAGAACTGAAGAAAGTGCAAGACATAGAGTTACAATATTGAAGGATTTTATGAGCAAGACATTGAATGACCCAGGAAGCATCAAAAGAGAATGGAAGAAATACATAATGCCACTCTACTAAAAAAAATTAGCCAATGTTCAGAAGGCAGCCTATAATCGAGAACAGGCGGTATTAAGGAAGCAGTCTAAACTACTCTGAAAACAGTGGCAAGGAAAAAGACGCCAGGAATTAATGAAATACCAATTGAAATGTTTCCACAAACCAATGCAATTCCAGAAGTGCTTAGTCATCTATGTCAACATTTTCAGATGACAAGTACCTGACTAACTGGAAAAGGGATTTCATTGCTAATGTGAGATGGATCTTGGATCAAAGCAGAGAATATCATAAAGATGTTTAGTTGTGCTTCATTGACTTTGCAAAGGCATTCGACTGTGTGGACTATAACAAACGGTGGATAACCTTGAGAATAATTGAATTCAAGAACAGTTCATTGGGTTCATAAGGAACTTGTACATGGACCAAGAGGAAGTTGTGCAAACAGAACAAGGAGATACTGCAAGGTTTAAAATCAGAAAAGGGAGAGATGATGAATCACAGACAAGACAAAATGGCAGGTCTGAGGAGCTGGAGAAGTCACATGACTTGGCCCTGGTGGAGCCACACCTCTGAAGCTGGAGAGGCTATGTGGAGACCCCTGCCAGCGATGAGTTGCTTCTGCTACCACTGGATGCTGTTGAGGAACCCTGAGCCCCGGAACTGAGAAGCTATGGGGAAATCTCTGCCAATGCCAGGATTCTGCACCCACTGACCTGTGACTTTGTGAGTCAGAAGGAGACATTATACAGTGGGATCAGGCATAAGGGCTAATATCGGACTTATGATTTTGAACTGGTCTGGGCTGGGATGCTTTCTCAGTGTTCCATTCCTTTTGTATATAAACCCTTTCCTTATATACATATGTGTGTCTATGAGATTTGTTCCTCTAGTCTATCCGGACTAACACAGTGGGCATACAATGATATGATTTTTGTTCTTGATGCCTGATACCTGCTTCCATTGACACCTTGTGGTCACACAGGCTGGTGTGCTTCTTCCATGTGGACTTTGTTGTTTCTGAGCTTGATGGCTGCTTGTTTATTTTTAAGCCTTTGAGACCCCCAGATGCTGTATCTCTGTATCTCTGATGGCACCATCAGCCTTCTTCACCACATTTTTCTTGTGCACACATTTGTCTTCATTGATTGTGTCAGGAAGGTGAGCATCAAGGAGCACAATTTTAATAGAAGAAAGTGTTTTTGCATGGAGGAAGTGCCTGAGTGGAGGTTCAAAGAAGATTGACAATCGTTTGTCAAGAATTTCATCTTGGCGGGATCCACAATCAATGTTCATGAAAGCAGCAGTCGCAGGATCAAATGATGTATTACGTTGGGTGAATATGCATAAAACCTCCTTAAAGTGTTGAAAAGCGCTGAGCCCCGGTGGCGTAGTGGTTGTGCACGGGACTGCGACCCACTGGGATGAAGGTTCAATTCCAGCAGTGGCTCCACAGGAGCAAAGGCTGGGAGTCCTACTCCCAACACCAGAGGGCAGTGATGCAAAAAAAAAAAGTGTTGAAAAGCAAGACTGTGTCTGTGAGGACTACAGTGTACCTGGAACAGCTATGGTTTTTTCAGTAGCCTTCTATGCATGTGAAAGTTGCACACTGAATAAAGGCCAAAGAAGAATGAATGCATTTGAATTATGGTACTGGCAGAGAATATGAAACATCCTAAGGACTTCTAAAAGAACAAACAGATGTGTCTTGGAAGAAGCACAGCTAGCATGGTCCTTAGAGGGACAGCCAGTGAGAGTTAGTCACAAGTACTTTGAGCATGTTGTCAGAAGAGACCAGTCCATGGACAAGTACATCATGCTTGGTAAAGTAGAATGACAGTGAAAAAGAAGAAGGCTTTTGGGAAGATCGATTGACACAGTAGCTGCAGCAATGGGCTCAAACATGAGAACAATTATGAGGATGAAACCAGACTGGTCAGTCTTTTGTTCTGTTTTACATAGGATTGCAATGAGTTGGAACTGACTCAATGGCCTGTAACAACTATGACATATATATATATATATATACACACACACACACACACACACACACACACACATATATATATATATATATGATTTCAATTATAGGGTTGTTAAATGGTCGAGTTTTCAGAAGCAAATTGCCAGGTCTTTCTTCCAAGATGCCTTTGTCAAATCTTTTGATTAGCAGCTGAATGCTTTAATGTTCCACCCAAGAACACAAGGAAGTCATGTAGTACACTGTGATTACATTTATTTTCCTTATAAACTTTTTATCTCTCTTAGATTTAAGACCATAAAAAAATCAGAAAAGGTGCACAAATGATGTATGGAATGTTATAAGAGCTGTAAGAGCTCCCAATGAAATCATTAAAAACAGGGCTGAGCCCCGGTGACGTAGTGGTTGTGTGCGGGACTGCGGACAATCGAACAGTATCATTCCTGTCACGCACAAGTGAAACTCTGTTGAAGATAGTTCAAAAATAACTGTAACTGTACATTGACAGGGAACTGCCAGAAATTCAAGATGAATTCTTAAAAGGATGTGAAGTGAGAGATATCATTACTGTTTTCAAACGGGATCTTGGATGAAGCAGAGAATAAGTATTTAGAAGGTTTTATTTTTGTTTTGTTGACTACACAAAGGTATTCAACTATGTGGATCCTAACAAATTATGGATAGCATAGTGAAGAATTCCAGAACATGTAATTATGCTCATGGTCACCTGTGAAGAAGGCACTTCAGAGGGCTGCCCGGGGGCTACAGCTTGGGGAGAGAGGCGCATCGGATCAGAGCACACTGAAGAAACACAAAGGGATGGAGAGGAAGGAGAGGACATTCTGGCCCAACAAGCCCCAAGGTCAGGACGATGTTCCTGCTTGAATCAGACAACTCACAGGGAGGACCGTAGGGCTGGCCCCACCATGGACACGACACCCCACACTGAACCATGGTGAGGCGAGGGACAGCACTGGGGACACAGTGCAGGAATAGCTCACAGTCTGGCCCCATCACGCTGGCACTGAGGGCATGCAGCAGAGCAGCAGGGGGAGGCAGAGTGATGAAAGCCCGGGGGAATACCAAAAACAGACTTGGGAGACAGAGTGTGGCACCTCATCAGACTCAACTGGAAAACACTCGTAAAGGCCAACAGACCTTGAACTTTCTGTTACCATTATTTTGTTTTGACTTCCTTTGCTGTTTTATTTGGTTTAGCCAGGTTTTTGCACTTACTACTGTATCTGCATGTCTACCTAGATATGATAGGTGGGATAAATAAGTCAGAGATGAAAAGGGACCAATTTCTGGGGGGATATGGGAGAAGGGGAGGTGGAAGAAAGGAAGGGGGGGGTAGTAACCAACCCAGGGACAAGGGAACAATAAGTGAACTAAACTCAATAGAATGAAGAACATAGGATGCCTAGTGGGGCTTAATCAAAGGCAATGTAGCAGTGAGGAATTACTAAACCCAAATGAAGACCAAACATAATGGTGAACAAAAGGAAAGTAAAAGGAACTAAAAGAAAGAACCAGGAGGCAAAGGAGATTTATAGAGGCCTAAATATAGGCATGTATATATGTAAATACATATATAATGAGAGGGCAATAGAACTATATACTCATATCTACACGTTAAAAATTAAGGTTGCACGGGCTGAGCCCCGGTGGCGTAGTGGTTGTCTGTGGGACTGCAGCCCACTGGGACGGAGGTTCATTCCAGCAGTGGGGCTGGGCCTCCTACTCCCACCACCGAAGAGCAGTGATCCCCCCCCCCCCCCAAAAAAAAAAAAAAAAGGAAAAAAAAATTAAGGTTACACAAGGCTGGGCCTCCTACTCCCACTAGGGCAGTGATGCCACAAAAAACAAATTAAGGTTGCAGTGGACATTGGGCCTCAACTCACGTACTCCCTTAAAACAAGAACACTTTGTTCAAACAATCCAATATTCTGTAATGCTGACCTTCCCGACACGATTGCTGAAAACAAAATGGGTACATAAGCAAATGTGGTGAAAAAGCTGATGATGCCCGAATATAAAAAGATCGAGCATCTGGGGTCTTAAATACAAGTGGCCATCTAGCTCAGAAGCAACAGTCCTCATTGAAGAAGCACACCAGCCTGTGTAACCATGAGGTGTCCATGGGATCAGGTATCAGGGATTAAAGACCCAGAATAAAACCATACCCAAGGTGAATTGGGGCATGGAGGGGAGATCCAAAGCCCATCTGTGTACAATTGGACACCCCCTCACAGAGGGGTCACAGGGAAGAGATGAGCCAGCCAGCACTGATGAGACACACAACTTTTCTCTAGTTCTTCGGTGCTTCCTTCACACCACTATCATGACCTCACTTCTACCTTACAAATCGGATTAGACCAGAGCGTGCACACTGCTACAGATAAGAGCCCATACCACAGGGAATCCAGGACAGATAAACCCCTCAGGGCCAACAATATAAGTAGCGACACCAGAACTAGGGGATAGTGGAGGGAGAAAGGGGAAATCACGAAGATCAATCTAGAACCTCCTCCTAGGGGGGTAAATAATGGAAATGTGAGTGAGGGGCAGCAGAGGGCAATGTAATATATGAAAAGAATGACTTATCAAGAGTTCATGAGGGAAGAGGAGGGGGGAGGGAGGGGAAAGAAATTATATCAGGGGTTCAGGTGGGAAGAGAATGCTTTGAAAATGATGATGGTGGCATATGTGCCAATGTGCTTGACACACAGGATGAATGTATGGATTGTAACAAAAGATGTAAGAGTCCCCAATAAAAGTATTTAAAACAAACAAACAAAAAAGGAATATTGGTGAGAAGCACAACTGAATTTCAGATTATATATGCTTAGAAATTCATTTAGTTGAGGGTAGCTATGACACTGCATCAAAAACATTTAAAAATTATAGAGTCTAAAGTATTGCTGACAAAAATAATTGCTATTTGATATTTTTGAAAAGAAGAAACAAGGGGGAAAAACTAACAACATTCAAATGGCTGTTAAATTGTGATTTTTTTTTTGCTATGAAAGATGATATTCAGGGCTGAGCCCCGGTGGCGTAGTGGTTGTGCGTGGGACTGTGGCCCACTGGGATGGAAGTTCAATTCCAGCTCCACAGAGCAAAGGCTGGGCCTCCTTCTCCCACAACCTGAGGGCAGTGAGCCCCAGTGTCATAAGTGGTTGAGTGGGGGACTGTGGGTGGCCCGCAGGCTTGGCAGTTCAAATCCAGCGGCGGCTGTCAGGAGCAGCACTGGGTAGCACCCATGACCATCAGAGTCAGTGATGTCCCCCCACCCCCCAAAAATGAAAGATGATATTCAGAATGCTCGACTGAAAAAAATGCCTCAACTTTTTAAAATAGAAGAAACTTCCTTGAGTGGCATCTAGACTTCTAATGAAGAGTTATGATGCAGTCTAGAGTCAGTTTATTCTCCAAAGTTTCTGTCCAGCTTTGTATCCTGTGAAAGTTTGCTATTTTCTGGGTACACATTCTTTTGATTAAATGATTTTAGTCATTAAATTATTATTTAAAATAATTTTATTGGAGGTTCTCACAACTCTTATCACAATTCATCCATCCACCCATTGTGTCAACCACATTTGTACATTTGCTACCCTCATCATTCTCAGAACATTTGCTGTCTACTTGAGCTCTTGGTATCAGCTCATTTTCCCCTCTCTCCCTGTTCCCCTCTCCCTCATGAGCCCTTGATAATTTATAAATTATTATTATTTTGTCATATCTTACACTGTTCAACATTGCCCTTCACCCACTTTTCTGTTGTCTGTCCCCC
>PVJH01042549.1:0-14224 GCA_004026705.1 Nesogale talazaci
CTCTGTGTGAGTCTCAGGGCGCAGGTCCCTAAGCGCTTCCTTACAGGGTGTTTTTCTAACTGCCCCAGCCCATGTGGCTGTCTCAGCTCACCCTGAACTTCCTCTAAAAGACCTGGAGTAGCCTGAATGCTTAAACCCATGTGGATGAGAGAAGGAAGAAGCCCTTACCTGTGAATGTGAATCTGAACTTTGTACCAAAAAAGAAAGACACAAAACTCCCTGCCATTGAGTCTATTCCGGCTCCTCGCACCCGATGGGTCTAATAGAACTGGGAGGTGCTGCCGAGTGGGTGACTGTGGCGGTCACATACCTATGTCAATTTCATGATTGAGATGTAAAGGTGGAGTCTATCCTGTCAATTTGGAGATAGCCATTGAGTAGCCAGTGAGGCCTCTGTGTGGGCATGGCTTTTCCAGAATTCCTGAGAATTCTGGAAAAAGTCTCATGACATTTCCCTCATGGAGATGAAAGACCATTTTCCCCAGTTGCTGGGAGTTGCTGGACTGACAAGACAAGATAGCAACATCTGAGGAACTAGAAGAGCTGGAGGAGAAGCCACACAGCCTTACCCTGGTGGAACCAGACCTCTGAAACTGGAAAAGCCTCAGAGAGACCCTGGTCAGCACTGAGATGTTTCTATCACCAGTCGATACTGCTGATGGACCCTGAGTCCTGGAAACAAGGAGCAATGAAGGGACCCCTGCCTGAACCAGGACTCTGCACCCATTGGCCTGTAACTTCTTCAGTAGGAAGGAGACATTATAGACTGGTATCGGACATATGGGCTAATATCAGACTTTTGACTTTGAACTGGACTGGGTAGGGATGTGTTCTCAATTTTCCATTCCTCTTGTTTATAAACCTTTCCCTTATATTCACATGCATATCTATGAATTTGCTTCTCTAGTCTATCCAGACTAGCACAGTGATATCTCGCTTCTTGGCTACGCACAAGAAATAAATCCACGCTGAAGTCTGTTTGTGATCTAGATTATGAAGGACGGGAGAAGTGTCAGATTTTAGAGTCTCCAAAGGGTACATGTTATTTTAAAGAAGCGTGCCAAGCCATGCTGGGGCTCACAACTGGATAAGAACATCCACTAGGAACAGCGCACTCTCTTGTGTGGCCCTGAGGCCAGGGGTATGTCATGAGCCAGTGCTGGAGTGGGAGGGTGTTAAGTGAGAAGAGAGACTTCCCCCTCCAATCTGCCATTCACCAGGGGCAGGGTAAAAATGAAAGGCCAGTATTATTTCACACCTCTGCCTAAGGACGTGTGCTTGATGGTATTGGTTGACCCCATAGGCTGTGCTAAACCCACCTGGGTAATGTCACAAGTCTGGGCCTAGTTTGGACTGCCCAGGAGTACCTCCCAGCTGGCTGGGGGCTTGAATTGGAGAATGCTCAGGTAAGGGGGTCTCAAAGGTCTTCTATGTTCACCTGAATTCCTTCCCAACCTCCTCTAGGGGGCCTGTGCAGGATGACTGTAACAAACAGAAATGTACGTTTTCACACATAGGAGATTCTCAAACCAAATGCACTGTCATCAAGTCAATTCTGACTCATAGTGACCCCCAGGACAGAGGAGACCTGCCCTGTGGGTTTCTGAGAATGTAACTCTCTTCTCCACCGCCCCCCCCCCATCATTGCCCTGGTGGGAACAGGAAGCCCAGCCTTGCTCCTGGAGAGCCGCTGCTGGATTTGAACCATCAACCCTGTGGGCTGCAGTCCAGCACACAATCCTGCGCCACTAGGGCTCAGCTGAGAATATAACTCTTTATGGGAGTAGAAAGTTCCACCTTCCCCCTACAGAGCTGCTGGAAGTTTCGAACTGCTAACCATTATGCCCAATGAGTAACCCACTAGGACACCAGAGACCCTGTGAAAAGAGAGGGGCCATCAGGTAAAAGCAGACCCTGCAGAGTGCAAATGATTAGCATGCTTGACTGCTAACTGAAGGGAATGAGGAGTTGGGTCTACTCAGACAACCAAAGAGAAAGGCTTGACAATCTGCTTCTGGAAAAGCATCAACAGAGCCCTGCTGGCAGAATGGTTCTGTGTGAGACTGCTAACTGCAAGGTCAGTAGTTAAAAACCACCAGCAGTGTTTCTACTTCTGTAAAGATGCATAGGTCTTGGAACACACCCCACGCGCAGGGCCAGTTCTGTTCTTTGCTGTAGCATCGTGATGAGTCTGGATCAACTCCATGACTGTAAGTTTGGTTTGAGAAACCCAATGAAACTCAGTTTTACTCAGGCACACACGAAGGGGCCGTTGATTGGAGTCAACTTGGCAGTATCTTGTTTGCTGGTAGGGAGAACATGGAAGGGTGTGAGCTTACCCGCCAACTTGTCAGCTCTCTGGGGATAAAATTGCACCACATGACTGAAAGAGCATCAGTCTTGAAATAAATATTCCAGCATGTGGGAGAGAAATAGGAGAGTGTAGGTCTACAGGGAGGGTAGGTCTACAGCTCTCTGTCCCGAGAGCCTCCGTTGTGTAGGGAAGACTTTCACAGAAGATCCATGATAGCTTGGTGAGTCAGGTAGATGTCATGAGTCCTGTTTTAAAATGAAGAAACAGAGAATAACAACTGTCGGTATCTGCAAAGCACTTTGCATTTTGAGGAGTGTGTTCATATCCATTGTTCCATGTGGGCACATTCTATAAGTTTGGTTAATTAAGCTTCCCCCTACAGTCAAACCAAACAAAACTCACTGTCGCCCAGTGGATACTGACTCATAGCGACCCTGTCTGAAAGAGTAGACCTGGCCATGGGGTTTCCAAGACTGTGCCTCTTCCTGTGCTATAGGTGGAAAAACCTGGTGGGAGGCAGGTAAATAAAACTTCTCCCGAAGACAGAGTTTATAGGTGAAGGAACTAAGATCCACACTCAATTCTTGAGCCTACGTTTGTTGTTCTTCCTGTCCAACCCCAGCTATTCACCAGGGTTCCTTGATGAGAAACCATGCTGAAAGGAAAACATACTGAAAAGGGGAGGGTAAGCTTTGGCCAGGAGAGTCTAGGTGGGTTAAATACTGAACATACACACAACCACTAGAGGTTTGATGCAGCCACAGGCTCTGCAACACAAAGCCCTGATGATGGACTGATGGCAAAGAAACCATGGACGTGCCATGTAGCACCTACTCTACTCTGGTACACAAGGGACCCCATGGATCAGAACCAATCAGTTCTGTTTGGGTCAAAGCCCAGAGTCGCTTAGTGGTAGATAAGTGACCAAGAGGAAACGGTATTCTTACCATGTTATTCTTACCAAGGAATTCTTACCATGTTCCCTGTTTTACATAACATCATTCGGCCATCGTCCTCCTTTATCACCATGGTCCCCTCTGCTTACTCTGCCCATCACTTCAAAAGAAGCGACACCACACCAATTACCACCTATACTCGAGTATAAGCTGACCCGAATATCAGCCAAGGCATCTAATTTTACCCAAAAAAGCTGTATTAAAAAATGTGCAGAAAAACTCAACTTATCCTCGAGTATATATGGTATTTTATGTTGGAAAAAAAAAAGTATTCCCACATTGAATTCCAATTTCAACCATCATCATGATCCATGCTAATTTGTGCGACAGTCTCTAATTTGCAGAACTCTTTCATACCTGTCGTTGTCAGTGTCAGTTGCCGGCAAGGTGAATCTGGCTAACAGTGGCCCCTTCCCCCACCTTCCCCCTCCACCCCATGTGCTGAGTCTAACAACAGTGCGCCTTCAGGCTTCAAGGCCCTTCCAAGGGGGCTCCCGCCACCGCTCTCCAAAGTCTTTCAAGTGACCTTTCAGGAGCAGCGCGCCAGGCTTGGTTTCCAACACACCTCTAGGTGGGTTCAAACTGTCGACCTTTGTGCCACCCAGGGACTTCAGCTTCGCCTCTGTTACCTCCTCTGAGTTGCTACCCAAGAAGTTTCTTTGACCCTGTGCTTAGTGTTTGTGCGTCGAGCTACTGACGGCAAGGTGGACAGTTCAAAGCCGTTTCTTGGGAGAAAGACAAGGCTATCTACTCCCGTCCAGACTCTCAGCCTCGGAAAGTGCTCACAGGAGCACTCCGGCTCTGTCACACGGGCCTGCTGCGGGTCAGGACAGACTCAGCCGCAGTGGTTTTGACTTGGGGGATTTTGAATCAACTGCGCCCAGGCTGACCTTCCCAGGAATGCCTCCCCAAAGAGCAGAGAGGCGTCCACCCTCCCGCGGATGAGTGGAAATGTTTCCCCAGACAAACAAACCCAAGAGGCTCTTCACCTTTTCCGCTCTGGGTCCCCCTCCCATTGTTGCATCTGCAGTGAGACAGACGTCGCCTCCCTCCTGCAGGGCTCGCCACGGACTCCCGAACTTCCGACCCCGGCGCTGCTTCTCTTTGACATGAAAGGGTGAACACGATGCTCCTCCGTGCCCAAGAGGACTCCAAGTCCACACAATGTCATCAACCACAACAGGAAAATGCCCCAGCAGGGTTCCGAAAACAAATCACAATCAACCCACAGATTTTATTTGGCCCCGGACTCAGAACAGCGGGGCAACAGGCACACCCATGGAAACCCTAACTCTCTTTTAGACTGAGCAGCAACCTTCCACCGAGGCAGGGCACTGCCTTGGGCTCTTTCTTGGTTGCTGTTTTCTGTTTCACTCTGGTTTCTTGTTTGGTTTGTTGGTTTGGTTGGCTGGTTTTAGGTTTGGCTTGGGTGCCTTGTTTTAGTTCTGCTCTATGCATCTAACTCCTGTGAAACGAACAGTCCATGCACCTCTTTCAAAAGCATGTGTAAGCATTTTTTTTGGGGGGGGGTGCATTTTAAAGCTTTTCTGAGTCAGAGGGTTAAACATTGCTATTGTTGGACATACTCAGATGTGAACACCTTCCGTTCTCAGAAAGGTGGGAGGTGTGTCTATTCGGTTCATGGAAGTATTCCAAGCACCTAGCCCAGAGCTGGGTACAGCTGGTATCAGAAGCCTCTGGAGAACCCTGGAGGGAGAAGGAGACAATCGTCATCATCCTCAGTCTTCGAGTCAATTCCAATTCATAGTGGCCCTGTAGGACGGGGTACAACTGCCCCTGTGGGTTTTCAAGACAGAAGTTTTTAAGGGTGACGCAACCCTGATCTTTCCCCCAGTGTGTTCATCAAGGTTGACTAGAGAAACAAATCCAGAGATTCTCATATATATGTAAGGCAGAACTTTATATCAAGAAGGGATTAGGTATCAATAAAAAAATCCCAGTCCAGATCAAGTTCCTAAGTTCACTATTAGCACACAAGTCTGATATTAGACCAAGAATTCCTCTTCAGACATGCAGTGCAGCACATGCAATGATCCCGAATGTAGGAAGATCATCTGCCGGTGGGTGGGAAGGCCTGTGGGTCCAATGGCAGTGGACGCATCTCCAGGGCTCTGGCTGCTATCAGCCTTGCCTCCATAAAGCCTGTCAACAGAAATGTGAAGCAGAAGAGAATGTGTTCTGCCTCCAAGGAGGAATAGAGGAAGTTCCTGAATGCTCACAAGAAGCCATGCCCACAAGGAGGGGTCACCAGGCTGTGACCTGATTGACAGACTAGACTCTACCCCTTCATTCGTATTGATCAAGTTGACATGAAATTGTGTAACTACCTCACCCAGGGAGCTGCTGGATGCTTTGAACTGATGACCTTCTGATTAGCAGCCCAATGTGTAACACAATATACCACAAGGTAACAATAGGTGTTACAATAAGTAGTTGCTGAATACAAAAATAAGCCATCAGCAATGTATTTAGAGGCTCATAATGAGTTGGGACAAGTGTGAGCACTTTGATTATTATGTGGAGAACCACTAAGAGGGAGTGGCTGAAGCCAGCTTCAGGGATCCACTCCTCTGGGGGGTACAATTGTCCTCACTCTAGGTTTCAGTGGTGGCAACTGTGTTCGTCCAGGGAGACTAGAGAAACAAATTCGGGGAGACCCATTTGTGTAAAAGAAAGGGCTTTCTATACAAGAGCAGTTGAATATTGAGAAAATCTTCCAACCCAGTCTAGATCAAGTGTTTAAGTCTGCTATTGGCCCATATGCCCGATACCAATCTATAAAATCCTCTTCAAACTAACGAAACATGTGCAATGATGTCAAATGCAGGAAGATCACGGGCCAGTAGGGGGGAAGTCTCCTGGGTCCTGGGTCCAGTGGCGTTGTAAGCATCTCAGGGCTGGCAGGGGTCTCCATGTGGTTTCTCCAGCTCCCAAAGTGGGTGGGTCTATCAGCACAGTACAGTGTGTCTCGCCAGCAGAGCATCTCTCAGGGAGTGAGTCATGAGAGAGACTCTCTCCTGCCTCCAAGAAAGAAACTCAGGAATTCCCAGAATTCCCAGGAGAAGACCATGTCCACACAGAAGCTTCATGGGCTATGACCCAATTGACAGACTAGATTCCATCCCTTCACTCTTAATCCTCTCATATCCCAAAATGGACACCAGATTACGTAACTACCACAGCAGCCCAGCTCTATCGGTCAGATTTTATGAAACATAAATTATATCCTCCTAAAAGCTACTTGAGAAAGAAAAAGCCTGCTTGGCATGACTCGTGCATTTTCAGAAACAAAGCCAAACCCCTTCCCCTAAGCACAGAGTCCTGTCTGTGAAGGGCTGACCTTGATAGAGGTGAGGGGTGTGGGAGTATGCTGGCACTTAACACTGGGCTAAAGGAAAGCTTCCCAGGGAGATGGCATCTACTGAGTGTTCCCTGTTAGAGTACATGGCAGGCAGCAGCCCAAGACACAAAGAGTGCTAAGTCAGTGACCATAGTACAGATGTCACAGGAGGTGGCGCGAAGGCAATGTCCCTTGATTTGAATTTAGCAGCTATCACAAGAAGTTAAACACTGCGGGGGGGGGGGGGGGGGGGTGGAGACAAACTTCAAATCTTAATGGTAACTATCACCAGTGACACCTTGCCCTGGGGCCAGAGCTTTGTAGAGCTACAGGGACAACACCCTGCCAGGCAAGATGGCACCTGAGGCTCTGTTGGCTTGCTCCTTACATGAGATACCGAAGTGGGGCTTAGGGCTAATTCTGAGACCTGGGATTTCCCCATTCCACTCCCTGGGTTTTGAAGACTCTGGCTGGCACAGGGGTTATGTGTTGGGCTGCTAACTGCAAGACCATCACCCACATTGAGGAGAAAAGATAAGGCTTTTGAATCCCATAAAGAATTATAGTCTTTAAAACTCAGAGGCCACTTCTATCCTGCCTACAGGGTCTCGATGAGTCAATTGACTCCATGGGTTTGACTTTGGGGGGACTGGGGGGGCACCTATGTTTAAGCATGCAGCTGCTAATCCAACATTCGGTGAGGCCACCCACAGGTGCCTTGGACCAGTGATTCCCTCCTGAACGATCACAGGTATGACAACCACACAGGCAGTGGCTGCAGGTCTGGGTCCATTCAGGGACGGGAGGGGTTTCAGGCAGTGGCTGCGTGTCAGGCTTCACTCGGAGGGGGGTGGTGGTGGTGGTTTCTGGACCTGTTTTTGGACACACACACACACACACACACACCACATCCTCTATTTTGAAGAGAGGGATGAATGGCCCTTGCTGTAAGAACATAGGGTTTGCTGACTGACTTTGAGTAAAACCTAATGACCAAGAGTTTGACGAATGCCATCTACCAGGGTCCTGACCCTCCATCACTGCCCCTTGCACAATGCCCCATACACCCAGACAGCAGGCAGGCTGGGCTTTCCGAATGCCCTGGTCCTTACTTAGCTTCTGAAAAGTATGTACAATCCATTAAACTTGGGTCAAGGTAAGTTAAAGGAGGTTCCAAATTGTCCCATTTACGACCGCTCAAGAATTTCTTCCCTGGATCCCCGCATTCACTCCAGATCATACAACAAAAACCAGAAGCATTATTCCATGATGTTTCCCATCATGATCACTGAAGACAGATGTGTGCATAAGCAAAAGTGTTGAAGAAAGCTATGGTACCTGGCTATCAAAAGATGTAGCATCTGGGGTCTTAAAGGCTGAAAGTAAACAAGCAGCTTCTAGCTGAGAAGCAACAAAGCCCACATGGACGAAGCACACCAGCCTGTGTGATCATGAGGTGTCAAAGGGATCAATTATCAGTATTCAAAGAATTAAAAATCATAACATTGCATGCCTACCTTCCTGATATGATCGCTGGCAACAAATGTGTACATAAGCAAATGTGGTGAAGTAATCTGATAGTGCCCGGCTAACAAAAGAGTCTTAAAAGCTTAAAAGTAAATAAGCAGCCCTCTAGCTCAGAAGAAACAAAGCCCACATGGAAGAAGCATACTAGCCTATGTGACCACAAGGTGTCAAAGTGATAAGGTATCAGGCATCAAAGAACTAAAAACTGTATCATTATAAATAAGGAGGACTGCAGATTGGAGACCCAAAACCCATCAATAGGTGAAGCAACATCCCCTTACAAAGAGGTTGCAGGGAGAGACAAGCCAATCAAGGTACAGTGTAGCAACGATGAAAGGTGTAACTTTCCTTTAGTTCTTAAATGCTTCCTCCCCACCCACTATCATGACCCCAAGTCTACCTTACAAATCCAGCTAGACCAGGGGATGTACACTGGAGCTGGAAACATGGGGAATTCAGAACAGATGATACCTTCAGGACCAGTGGTCAGAGTGGTGATACCAGGAGGGTGGAAGAAAGGGAGAACCAATAGTGGGGATCTACATATAACCTCCTCCCTGGGATATAGACAACAGGGAAGTGGGTAAAGGGACACATGGGACAGTGGGGAGCTGATACCGAGGGCCTAAATGGGAGGAGTATGTCTTGAGAATGATGATGGCAACAAATGTACAAATGTGGACTGTATACAATTGTCACATATTGATCATGATAAGAGTGGGGTGAGTCCCTAGTAAAATAATTTTTTTAAAAAAACAACCCAAAACCAGAAGCATGATCTCTTTAAAAGCCACGTGTCGTGTTTTCCTGTGAGATGTTCTGAGGCATGTTTCTTTCCCTCACCTTTGGTCCAAATGTCTTCACTCTGAATGGGAAATCATGAGACCGCTAGGGTGAGGCTAAAATACACATGCTTCTCTTGGAAGGATAGACTGCCTTTCCTCTGAGTCAGACAAATGAAGGCCTGGTTTTCTGTCCATCAGTTATATAAATAAACCACCTTGTCCATCTCAGAGAAAAGCACAAGAGACCAGCCCCATGTCCTCCACTGACTCAGGGGACAGATCGTTTGGCTGTCCGTAAGAACACTGAACATTCTAGGCGATTCCTACAGCTGGAACAGGGAAGTTTCTGCCGCCAGATATTTGTCAGAAATCCACTGGTGGAGACCGTCTCCTGACACGAACTTCAAGAGGACTGCTGAGCCCACGAGGTGTTGGGGTGGGGGAGGCAGCATAGCAGGAGACAGGACAGTGAGAAGGAATCTGAGACTAACGCTAGCCCACAGAAACCTTCCACTCCGCAGCCTGGAAGATACACTGAAGAATCACAAGAAAGTGCTAGTCTCTCTGCACTTTTTTGTTGGACCGTGTCAGGGCCATCCTCTGAGTGGGGAGGATCTTGAGTCTTGGAGCCCTCCCTGGTCTCCGACAAGAACTGTGTTCCATGGAGTTTTCCCTGGTGGGTTCTGCAGAAGTAGGTCTGCAGACCTTTTTTCCAATTCTTCTCTGGGTCGATTCGAACTGCCAACCTTCTCATGAGTACCCAACAGTGTTAACTATTTGCACCACGCAGGAACTTCTGGTGACAGTCATGTTTTCTGTGGGGGTAGAGAAGGTTACACTTTCATGACGGTACACACAGAAAGGAGGAGAGGAAAGTTTCTGATTTGGGGCCTTTTGTTTGCTTGTTAAATCATTTTATTGGGAGCTCGAAGCTTTTGATTTTGATTCTCACGTTTCACCCGCTGAGTGTGGCCAGGATGGCGACTCACGCTTTCCTTGCTCGGTGCTGGTGCAGTCAGCAGTGACGGAGTCCACTTTGTAGCCAAGAACTGCTCTGTGGGATTTCCCATCTGTGACCTTTCAGAAGCCAGGTTTCTCAAACTACCAACCTTTCTGCCAGTCACTGAGCAGCTAGCCCTTTCGGTCATCCAGAGATTTCTTCTTCCTTAGGAAGATCCTTAATTTTATTCAGGATCGCACAGAAGTTCCCGGTTCCAAGCCCTTCCCAGACACCATTAAAATTCCTGTGACCCCCTCTTGGCCATTGAGAACGCAATGGGTTAGGCTTTGGAAATCAGACTACGTTGGCCCTTTGTCCTTGGCCCTCTGCTTCAGACTGCAGGGGAGTATGGACCCGCAGCTCCCAGCGGGAGCCTGTGAGAGGGGCGGCGGGATGTGAATTCCCAAGCAGCTGGACCCATTGTGATCCCATTGTGCAGCCCCTGTTCTTATCATGTGGCACACATGTGGCTTACACCACAGTGGCTTTGCTTGCATGCGTGCTTGTTTGTTTTACATTTTTTAATGGGCGCTGCTGGGTGTCTGTTGCACACAAATGAGAAGAAGCTGTCTCTCATGGCCACGTGAATTTCCTTCTAGTCAGCAGCATTTGTTCATCATCTCGCTGGGGCCAGGCGCCGTTTGTTCATCTCACGCCGTTTTAAGTGTGAGAGAAAGCTACCTCCTCGCACCTCTTATGAAATTCACAATCGGATGTCTGAAAGACAGAAGCAAACCCCTAAAATGCAGGCTGGGTGTTCAAAAGCAGAGGGCTGTTTTCCGTTGATCGGAGCGACGTCACCAGCAGTGTGGGCAACCAGCTGAAGCCAAGCACACTGCCCTCCAGTCGATCCCAACCATGTGGTGACACGAAATAGAAATATACCGGGGTGCCCTTTATAGAATTTCTCTCTTGATAGCCTGCTCACGTGCCTTCTATGCGTAATACACATGGAAGCAAAGCCGGCTACTAACCTCCAGAATAGCTGCCACTCCTCTTACTGACCGCATCTGCCAAGTCACGTGATCCGATTCTCCAGTAAGCACTTCACACTTGTTTATTTTCACTGATGGGGTCAGACGACCCCCGTGTTTCCTAAGTCAATTTCTCAAACCTTTGTCAATTCCTTATACACAAGAGAGACCCCGAGAACCCCGTGGAAAAATAAACTCCGAGGAGCAGGAAGAGCAGGAGGACTGTTTGGCCCGAAGTTCATTCTCCGTGAGATGAAGGCGCTGGACGCGGGGTCCCTTGGCAGCTCCCATGCCCGGGCTGCCTTTGCAAGTTTCTGTGCTTCTCCCTCCGGGGGTGTGACGGCACCCTCAAAGCACTGCAAGCCCGTATTCATCAAGAGCGCCCAGACAGGAAGCTCCCGTTCCTCAACGTGTCCTCTGTGTCGGAAGATGGGGTCACCATCACTCTCACTGTCACCTGTGGGTCCCAGTCGACTCCGTGGCAGTGGGTATGGCTTGGAGTCATTTCTGGAGAAACCCCGTGCTCTTTGACGGACACCACGTCAACATGGCAGTGTGGACCTCAAACCCTGCCCCTCGTACCTGCTTTTTGAGTTGGGAGAACAGCTAGACATCTGTATGGGAGGGCTGTGGGTTGCAAAGAATAAGATGTCGTAAGGAAATTCTCCTTGGACAGCCATTGTTACCTTTGAAGAAGGAGCTAGGTACAGGGGTGTGATGGAAAAGGCCCCTCGGTGCAACTTTCCAGAGCTTTTCCTCACTGATGTGGTTTTCAACGCTCTCTCTTTTTAAATCAGTTTATTGGGGGCTTATACAACTCAGCATAATCCATACATATATCCATTGTATGTCAAGCACATTTGTACATCTGTTGCCTTCATCCTTCAACTGTCCTGTGTCTTTTGAGAAAAATCAATCGGCATTATCCTTTCGGGATCCCCCTTACCAGTCACATAGACTTATGAGCTGATCTTTCTACCTTGACCTGACTTTTGAGGGCTTCCCAGCCTTTCTGAACATGTTTGATTCACTCCCAAACTGCACTTTTAGGGGAGGCACCATCGTGTCAATTTGTTGCCAAACTTCAAGGATCTGGAAAGATGTCCATGAGTTTTGTTTAAAATGTAATATTAGCCTCACCCTAAAAGTCTTTTTCCCATGACACGAAAGTATCCTTTTTTTTTTAAGGCATCCTCACAAGAGAAAGACAAGTTTAAGACCGAGAGAACTTGTCTGCAGCCGTCCACTGGTCACAGAGACAAGATCAAACAGATTTTGTTTGTGTCTCCAATCTGGAGCTCTAACAGCAATACTTTCTGATGTGCCCTCATAAACTAAACATCACTACAAAGTGAAAATTCTTAATAAGCAGTATCAGAAATGACACGCTGGCAAAAAGCAGGCACCTCAAATCTCAGACAAAGGGTGACTTTCCCGAATAGGCAAAGAATTGGAAAAATCAGTAAGGAAAAAATAAAAACCTTGTCTGAATCATGTCTTCAGAGAATGCCATACACATGTGTGCTTGATGCGATTGAGGTATGGATTGTTTTAAGAGCCGTGAGAGCTCCCAGTAAAATGACTTATGAAAATTTAAAAAGGAAAGTCCATAGCATGAACAAAAATGTAGATACTAATCTAGCAATAAATGCACAATGTCAATCTAGCAACGAATATGAAAAAAATTGCTAAGAGAGAGAATGCCATGCATAATGGATGCTGATCGCAAAGTGGTTTCGTCTGTGGCTGAGTACAAATTAGAGAGTTACCAGGAATGAAAACAGAGAAGGTGGGCTGGGGCGTGGAACGAATATGTGGATTCAAATTCTCTCCACGTCTGGGCATATGACGAGCCTGGGCCTGCGGGCTGGGACTCCAGCTGTCCCCGCCCTCTTTATCTTCCTCAGCTAGTGAATGAAGAGGCCCTAACTCGACAGGCTGAGGGTGTATGAAATGACACCACAGTGGCATTTCTCCCGCTGAGCTTTTAGATGGTCTAGTCGGAACCTAAATCTTATCCTCAAGCAAGTGCCACACAGTGGCATCACCAGTCTTCACTCTCAGAGGCGATGATTCTAGCAAGGAAGGTGTCGTGAACCAAATGGGCCAGTCAGTCATTAAGCAGCCTCCTCCTCGAGCAGAACTTGACAGTGAGCCGAACCCCTGTGTAAGAAGCTGGCTATAGGAAGGTAGGCTCATCCTGTCGCTTGCCTCCCTGCCCCCTCCGCAACCCCAGCCTCCCACCCCATGGCTTCCAGCTCCTTCCTATAGGTGAAGCCAAAGCCCCAGGCAGGCACATGGAGCAGAAAAACTTCCCATCTCCAGGACTGAAAAGTCCCCAGCAGTCAGAAGGAACAATTCCCAGGAAGTCAACATCAAGGTCTCAGGACCAACCGTCCCATCAGCCAGTGTCCCTCGACCTCAGAGGAGAGGCGAAGCTGGCCACTTGTGGACACCCCTTCCTCTAGAGCAGCGGTTCTCCATCTTCCACATGCTGCGACCTTTTAATAAACTCTTCATGTTGTGGTGACCCCCCCACCCCGACCATGAAATTATTTTCATTGCTCCTTCATAACTATAATTTTGCTACTGTTATGAATCAGACAATCCCTGTGAAAGGGTTGTTCTACCCCCAAGGGGGTCACGACCCACAGGTTGAGAACCAATGCTCTAGAGCGTTTAGGCTGTCTTCCATGGAGCACTCTTCGGGCTTTAAGGATGGTGCCTATGATTGTGTCAAGATGTGAGAGCATCTTGAAAGAGTAGGCTTTCTCCTCGATGGAGAGGGCGGCCAGCAGCTCTGCTGCCATTTGGACATCAATGCTGGGGTCACTGAGAGGAGGTTTTCCATGACTGGGTGTTCCCAGGGCTCCGGCTGTGAAAAAATGGATGGTGCCGCGGCGTGGGGTCCAGCGGAGACGGTAATGAGCAGCTGTAGAGATGGGAACTGGGCTTTTTGGATGCCGGGAGACTGGGTCATCTCCAGCCAGTCTCACACACTATCTGCTGGACCTAAGATTATGGAGGCAGAGTGAGAAAGGGGACTATGGGACCGGGGAGGCTCATCACAGTCACTGTCATACTCCCCGCCCCCCCCCCCCGACCCCAGGTGAGAGCCGAGAAGCTGAAGACCTGGGACATGCCGTCAGGCACAGACACAGATTAGGGGTGTCAGGCACAGAAGGTCACTCAACATCAGAGGGGGTCCGTTAGCACACATGGCTGTCCTTGTTGGATCCACAAGAGTCCTTTATTTCTTATTTGGGTAGAGAGTAGAGGTGGGGGGGGGGGACATCAGAGGCAGGGG
>PVJH01042550.1:0-14227 GCA_004026705.1 Nesogale talazaci
TGCTCCTGAGGGGTTTATCTACCCTGGATTCCCTGTCTTTTGGTCTCTTATCTGTAGCAGTGTGCATGCTCTGCTTGGTTGTATTTCTGGGTTCTCCATTCTAATCCATTGGTCTGCATGTCCATCCTTATATATCAATACCAGGCTGTTTTGATTACTCTGGCTGTATAATAGCTTTTGAAATCTGGGCGTGTAAGGCCTCCTGCTTTGTTTTTGTTTTAACAGTGTCTTATTTAATCTGGATTTTTTTTTCTGTCCATATACAGTTGGTGATTAGTTTCTCTGTTTCTTTGAAGACTTGTGCTGGGATTTCTTCTCGAGATTTGTTTCTCTAGTCCCCTCGGACTAACACATGGAGGTTGTGTCCTGCTCATTATAGTAAATGTGGAAGGAATGGCACCAAAACTCAGTAGCTGTTCTAAGGAGGGAGATAACATGATGGTCTGAAAAGTTCCAGAATTATTGAGAAGCAAACCTGGATAGGATTTGGAAAGCTAACTAGAAGTGAGGAAACATGGATGGCATTCAGATCATCAGAGGGGCGGTCAAATAGAAGCATCAACATGATATTAAGCTGTGTTAGTCTGGGTAGACTAGAAAAACAAAATCATAGACACACATATGGATATAAGGATATGGTTTATATGTAAGAGGAATGGGACATTGAGAAAGCATCCCAACACAGTCCAGTTCCGAGTCATAAGTCCAATATTAGCCCATATGCCCCATATCAGTCTCTAAAGTCTCCTTCCGACTCACAAAGTCACAGGCCGGTAGGTGCAGAATCTAGGCACTGGCAGGGGTCTCCCCATAGCGCCTCACTTCCAGGCCTCAGGGTCCATCAACAGCATCCAATGGTGGTAGAGACAACTCAGTGCTGGCAGGGGTTTCCCTAGCTTCGCCAGCTTCAGAGGTCTGGTTCCATCAGGGCAAGGCTGTGTGGCTTCTTTTCCGGCTTCTTCAGCTCCTCGGACACTGCCATCTTGTCTTGTCCATAGTTCATTGTCTCTGAGACTAGCTCCCAACAACTGGGGAGATTGCTTCTCATCTCCATGAGGGAAATATCGTGAGATTTCCCAGAAGTCTCAGGAGAAAGCCATGCCCACGCAGAGGCCTCATTGGCTACTCAATGGCTATCTCCAGATTAACAGGCTAGACTCCACCCCTACATCTCAATCGTGAAATTAGCATAAGCACATGACCGCCACATAGGCCAATTGACTAACTGGGATGCCCCATGAAATTATGACTCTAAACCTCCAAACTGAGAAACCAAATCCCATGAGATTGTACACAAATAACTTCACCAGCTGCTCTGTTGTTATTATTGTAAATCTATCTACCACCACATCTGCCACTTGAACTTTTGATAAAAGAAGATTATTATTTCTGGTGGAGGTTGCTGTAGAGATAAATGAGAAGGCACAGAGTATGTGGAGGTGGGGGTGGGGTAGGGGAGTGAGTTTGGAGAGCAAGAGTTGGAAAGAAGAAGACAGTACGTTACTTCACTCAATAAACCCCAGAAGACATTGTCCTAGAAACTTGGAATACAGTGATGAGCAAGAATGACCCTCATTCTTGATCTTGTGGGACTGACCAGCAAGATGAATGTTTAGAAAAATAACCCAAACCATACTGGTGTTAGTCCGGGTAGACTAGAGAAACAAATTCATAGACATGCATATGGATATAAGGGAAAGGTTTATATACAAGAGGAATGGAACATTCAGAAAGTATCCCAACCCAGTCCAGTCCAAGGTCATAAGCCAAATATTAGCACATATGTCCGATACCAGTCTATAAAGTCTCCTTTTGACTCATGAAGCACGTGCAGTAGAGGTGTCCTGGCGCTGGCAGGGGTCTCTCCATGGCTTCATATTTCCAGGGTTCAGGGTCCATCAGCAGTGTCCATTGGCGGTGGGAGCACCTCAGTGTTGGCAGGGGTCTCTCTGTGGCTTCTCCTACTCCAGAGGTCTGGTTTCATCAGGGCAAGCCCATGTGGTTCTCCTCCGGCTTCTCCATTCTCCAGGAATCAGCATGCTCTCGTCTCGTCTTGTTAGTAATTTGACTCTCAGAGACTCAGTCCAGTCTCCCTTCTCCAATGGGGACATACCATGAAATTTCCCAGAAATCTCAGAAGAAAGCCATGTCCACACAGAGGCCTCATTGGCTACTCATTGGCTATCTCCAGATTGACAAGGTAGACTTCACCCCTAGACTCCCAATCATGAAAGTGACACGAGTACATGACTGCCACAATCCCCATTCCCCCACCAGCTCTACTTTTTTAGAGAAATACGGGGAGATACAATTTGGAAAGCTAGATTGAGGCTGCTAAAGGAGGAGGAAGTGGTTGGACTTCATTTTGTAAGGAATGGGGAATGACTTCAGATTTCTGAGCAAGTAGAGTCAGAAGGAAAGGTCATGCTTGGGGGATTAATCCGTCGGGGTTGCACACAGGGTGCTTTGAGGACAAGAGAAGCTGAGACTGGTCTGTCCAATGCCAAGTATCCTGGAGCTTGACGGTTGGTAGGAAGGAAAGGAGAATAAAAGGAGGGACATCACACAAAGAAATGACAGGTTGAAGTGTTGATTAGAGAAGACACGGGGACAAACAGCATTCTCAAGGTTTGAGGTCCACATATTTGCTCTGTTGGTAGTTGCCCTTGAGCAGCTCCAACTCATGGCAGCCCCGTGTGTGCAGACTGCAAGTGCACCGAAGGGTCTGCAAGCCTGTGACGGACCATTCAGAGCCAGATTCCTAGGCCTGTCTTCCACGGTGCTTCTGGGTCAGTCTGAACTGCTAACCTTTTGCCTAGTAGCAGAGCGCTTACCTTGTTGTGCTATCCAGGAACATAGGATTTTTTATGTTGCTAGAGCTATGTGCCATCCAGTCCATTTCCACTCAGGGTGACCCCATGTAGATGCCTCCATATGATTTTATACGGCTTAATCTTTACAGGATCCAATCCCCAGCCTTTTAGCAGGCAGCCAAGAGCTTCATGGAAGTATTTTAATAATGATCATTGAGTCCAGTGGTTCTCAACCTGTGGGTCATGTTGGGGGTCTCCTGATTCATAACAGTAGCACAATGACAGTGATGAAGTAGCAATGAAAATAATGTTAGCATATGTGGGGGGGTCGCCACCACATGAGGAACTGTATGAAAGGGTCAGTTCAAAGGTTCTTACTTCTGAAAAACCAGCCGCTGAAAACCCTACAGAAAACAACTCAACCCCATGGATTTTTCTCCTGAGCCAGAAGCAGCTGCTCTTGGTGTTGATGGTTCCTGGGGAAAGAAAGGCCTTTTTGCTTCAAGAATTCCTGGAGAATTATGGCTCAAACCCAAGGTTTAATTCTCTCTTCTCAAGAAGCGGTCTCTCAGTTCTTTCGCAGTACATAGAGTTACCCCATTCTGCTTGGAATATGCCAAACCAACCAAACTCGCTGCCAGTGAGTCGATTCCAATCCCTATCAAGCCTGTGGGACAGAGGAGACCTGCCCCTGTGGGATTGCAAGTGTAAACCTTTACACGAGCAGATGGGCTCACCTTAACCCATTACACCTGTGTGGCTTCTTGGAATATAGGCCATTGCATAAAAAATGCTCATTTTTGCCTTCCTTGCAGAGCCAAGGTGAAAATTAGGCGGCTTGTTATTTGAGTCAAGTGTAAGCTCCTCAGGTGGATGTTGCTATGCAACCAAACCTACCTACACTTTTCCTTGGTGCTTCGGTTTTCCGGTGCAGACCACCTGCTGAACTCCAAAGTTTCATTTCATTTGTGGGAGGGGGTGGTTTAAAAGACTGTTTCTAGAGGGTCCATTCTCTGTTGATCTCATAGGATCTTAGCTTGGTATTAGTTATTTGGGGATGTGGGCAGGCTTGTTAATTCACAAGGAGCCAATGGGAATTACCATGCAAAGAATGAATAGAAATGTAGTTACATATTACAGCCTAGTATGTATGTAGTTATAAGATTACTGGGATTCAACTGATCAGTAGCTGAAGGTGTCTCAGAAGCTGCCAAAGGAGAAGCGCAGGAGTCCCAGGCCATCTGTGTATTCCACAGGTTTTACTACCTCTGGTGAGACTGTCAGATAAGTGTTGGACTGCTAACCACAAGGTCAGTTGTTCAAGCCCACTAACCACTCTATAGGAAAAAGTGGACGCTGTCTGTTCCCATAAAAATTATAGCTTTGGGGGCTGAGCCCCGGTGGCGTAAGTGGTTGAGTGCGGGACTGTGGCTCATGGGACTGTGGCCTGCAGGCTTGGCAGTTGAAGTCCAGCGGCGGCTCTCAGGAGTAGTGCTGGGTCGCTCCCACGACCACCAGAGGGCTGTGATGCCCACAAAACCAAAAAAAAAAAATTTATAGCTTTGGAAAGCCTATATAGGGTCACTGTGAGGCAAAATCAATTCAAAGGCGTGGGTTTGGTTTGGGTTGGGGGTCTTCCATACTCTGAGGAAAGGTGTGTGTCTACATGTCCCTACCTCCATGAGACAGCGAGCATTTGAAGGCAACTGGATTTTATTCCTTTTTGCATCTCTCTCTTTTAAGATGAAAAGTTCCTTATTTATTCTAAATGATATCTTACAATTAGTATTTCTCTCCAAGTCTTAGAAGCAAGAATGCAAAAAAACTTACGATAAATACTTCTTTTCTGATTAGAGCTTGAAACAGTACTTAACTGAGGAGACTCAAAGACATTTGACCCTTGCATTTAGACACCAGTCATGACAAAAGAGTGGATGGAGAATGTCTAACTTGAGGATGAAGCCTCCTCCCCAAAGCTTCTAATCGCATAATTGTATAATGCCTGAAAGCAAAAGATAAACAACCCAGAAGAGAAGGAGGTTCTTCCAGGTGCTTATAGCTTCATGTGCTGCATTTGCTGTCGAGGACATTGTTTCTTTTTGGTCTTCCCATTGAAAATGTCCTCATGGTTCAGATGTGTTTAGTTCTTCCTATGAAACTCTGTGTCTTCTCTTTCGTGGTGTTTAGTTCTTCCTATGAAATTTTGTGTCTTCTCTTTTTGTGATGTTTAGTTCTTCCTATGAAATTTTGTGTCTTCTCTTTCTGTGATGTTTAGCTTTTCCTATGAAACTTTGTGTCTTCTCTTTTCCAGGGGAGAAGAGACTCTGTATGTGGTCATTTCTAAAGTTGCTACTAATGATACTCTTTTGGGTACTGTTATTCACACACTTATGTAACTCCTTCTCTTTGAATGTGATCTGGACTCGTGCAGCCCTGCCAAGAAATTCATTCCACTGCCATGGAATTGATTCTGACTCAGACTGACACTGTAAGACAGAGTACAACTGCTGCACAGGATTTCCAAGCTGACAAATCTTTATGGAAGCCAGATTGCCACCAGGTTTGCATCTCATATCTGGTACTGAATAGGAAACATTATAGGTTCTCAATAAACATGGATTGGATGAATGAATGGATGGATGGGTACCTGAAATATATACATGCCCTTATTTGACATAGATGATCAGACAGGCCAGGTGATCAGAATACTTTTTTTTCTTTATACATCTTGCATTATGGTCAAATAGGTGTAACTCCCCCCTAAATTAGCCATTTTAACTATTTTAAGGGTACATTTCATGACATTTACAAGGTTGTGCAACCATAGCTTCAAACAGAAGCTCAGCACCCCCTAAGCAATCAATCTTCATCCTTCCCTGCCTCTCCCTCCCCCCGTAATCATTAATACGACTTCTTTTTTTATGCTTTGACTGATTTTGGATATTTCATAATAGTAGAATCATACAATGTTTGTCCTCTTTGGTCTGACTTATTTCACTCCTCTATAATGTTTTCAAGGTTTATCTGTGTCAAAGCATGTATCAGGACCTAATTTCTCTTTATGGCTGGCTAATGTTCCACTGTATGTATGAACTCACATCTTGTTTATCTGTTCATTTGTTGATGGATACTTGGGTGGTTTCTATCTTTTGGCTAAAAAATTCAAAGCTCAAACTCATTGCAAGTCGATTTCAACTCATTGTGACCTTAGAGGACAGGGTAGAACTCCTTCTGTGGATTTCTGGGACTGTAGCACTTTATAGGAAAAGAATGCCTCATCTTTTTCTCACGGAGTTACTGGCAGGTTTCAAACCGCTGATCTTTTGGTTACCAGCCCAATTCATAAGCCACTCCACTACCAGGGCTCCACCCTTTGGCTGTTTTGAATAGTACTGCATTGAATAATGGCAGACCAGTACCTCTTGAGTCCTTGCTTTTAGTCTTCTGGGTATAAACCTAGGAGAGGAGTTGCCAAGTCATACTCTATTGTATGTTTAACTTTTTGAGGAACTGTCAAGCTATTTTCCATAACAATTACATCATACATTCTCACAAGCAACAGGCAAGGTTTCCAATTTCACCACATAATCATAGCTATCTTATTCAGGGTTTTATATGCATTTCTGTGGCAGTTACATGATCTCCTATCAGCCTAAGTGAAGGGGTCGAGTCTAGCTTGTCAATTAGATCACAGCCAATGAGGCCTCTTTGTGGACATGGCCTTGTACTGAGGATTCTGGGAAGTCTTCTCTTCCTTTCTGGAGGTTGGACACACCCTCTCTGCTTCACATTCCTGTTGACAAGTCACATGAAGACACGCTGATGGCATCAGAGCCCTGGAGCTGGAGGAACCACATGAAGACCCCACACCAGCACCGAGATGCTTCCACTACCACTGGATCCATAAGACATTTCACCCACTGACCTGTGATCATCCTGCATTCAGCGTCATTGCATGACTGCGTGAGCCTAAAAAGAAATCTATGGACTAGCATTGACATATGGAGTAATATTGGACTTATGGACTTGATCTGGACTGGGCTGAGAGGCTTTCTTACCAAACCTCCCCCCCCACCCCGCCCCCCGCACCATAATCAAAACGTTATTGAAAGGACTGACACCACAATAGGAGGTCACTGCCCTGTACTTTGGTCGGGGGCGGGGAGTAAGTAACTACATTATTGTGGTAGATTAACCAGCATTACTGGCTGAGAAGGCTGTTTGTGACATACCAGAAATTCAGGAAGTTGGCGGAGCCTTAGTGTTGCTTTCTTCTCAGTGAACAGCCTTCTATAAGTTGGGCTTTTCTGTCTGTAGGCTGGCACAACACTGTTGAACAGCCGTCACAAAGAACCAGTCTGTGCGTGGCTGAAAATGGCGGTAATCTTGCAACAGCCTGGACATTTTACATCCATAAAGTAAGAATTTGGCCTTTGAATGAGTCATTTCTTTTGATGCTTTTTCTTTTCTTCCTCCAAAGACGGATATAGTAAGTCTCTTGCCAATGGCATGTTGCGGCTCTCACCAACCTCCCGGCGTCCGCGACCACAGCGACAGCAGGCCGACCCGGGATGCTTTCTTAATATAAAATTGCTCTTTGATGTAAAATGCTGTCTTACACATGGAGGAGTAGCGATGAATTTGTTTCTCTAGCCTACTGGGACCAGCACAATTTCCCTAATGACTTATGCCTGGAAAAGAACCTCGTGCTTAGTAGAGGAGAGGGGCAGTGAAAGAGGAAGGTTCACAGCAAGCTGGATGGACACAGTGGCTGCCCCAATGGGCTCAAGTGGAGCAGCAATTGTGAGGTGGGGGCAGGACCAGGCAGTACATCATTCCGTTTTACACTGGGTCACTATGAGTGGGAAGCAGCTCAATGGCACTTCATAACAAAAACAAAGACTTACGATAGTCAGCATCTTTTCATGTGCTTGCTAGTCATTTACATTTCTTCTCCTGTCTATTCAAGTGCTTTCTCCATTTTTTTTATTGGATCATTCGTGTTCTGTTGTTAGTTTACAGTGTTTAGTAATTTTTTATATGTTTGGGATATTAAACCTTTACCAGCTACATGCCCCCCTCTTCCACTTCCTGTTCCACTTCTCATTTTCTCCCAATTTATAGGTTGACCCTTCACTTTGTTGCTAAGTTCTTGGATGGACAGAAGTTTTTGATTTTGATAAAGTTCTGTTTTTCTATTTTCTCTTTTGTTGCTTATGCTTTCAATGTCCTATCTAAGAATCGGTTGTTAAAAATCAGGTCCCAAAGCATTTGCCCCTGTTTTGTTCTAAATGTTTTATGTTTTCCAATTTGACATTTGAAGCCTTTGGTCCCTTGAGTTCATTTTTGTACATGCTGTGAGGTTTGGGTCCAGGTTTGCTCTCACTTTGAAAAACAGTTTTTTAGATCATGACTCATGAGAACCTTGAAACAATTAAAATATATCTAGGACCTTAAAGCACATCTTTCAAGTTTTATTCTTTTGTTTTGTGATAATAAAACAGATTTCTTTTAGAGGCCCAGTGTTGATTCCTTCTCCTTCTTTCCTGGCCATTAAAATCAGCGCTTCCCTCCTTGGTAAAACTGTTCTGACAACAGTTAGGGGAAGTGTTTTCTGAGGGTCCGCCAGGATTAGCACAGAGTTCAAGAAAGGTAACCTAGTCAGCATTGTATGTGAACTTCCCCCAAAAGTTTATTGGACAATAATGCTCTTTAATTAACTTGACTTTTATAGCGGACCGTGTCCTGACTTGGTACTTAATTGACCATCACAGCCGCCTTTTATGGTTTCTTACCTCATCACGAGGACAACTGGAGTGTCTGTCTCCCAGGTCCTCCAGTTTGAGGTGAACCCACGCTGGAACCAGAATGGAAACAAAGGCAAGCCCGCTTAGAGGAACCATTTCTTGAGAAAGACCCCGAGGGGCTGCTGGCAGTGGAGGTGGAATCAAGATTGTTTGATGGGCCAACTGAACTTCTGCTCTGGCTATCATCATCGTCATTGTCACAGTGATTGCTTCTGAGGGACATGCTGTTTTTCTCCGACCCTGTGCAGTTAGGGAAGGACCAGAATGAGGGCAACCCTTCTGCATGGGCTGCATTCTTTGAAGCACTAAGCTGCTTCCTTGAGCCCTTGGCAATGCCCTCTGGAGAAATCGCCATGCTTCAGAAGCCTAAGAGAAGCCAGCAGCTTGGCCACTTCTGATTTGATCTCAGGAGGGGCCCCTTGACAGTGCTGACTAGAGAGTTGTTTTTCTTATTTATTTATTTAAAATCACTTTATTGGGGGCTCATACAACTCATCACAATCTTTACATACAGCCATTGTATGCAAAGTACATTTGTACATTTGTTGCCATCACCATTCTCAAAACATTTGCTTTTTACTTAAGCCCTTGGTATTAACTCCTCATATTTCCCCTCCTTCCCCCCTCCAACTGTGTAATTTTCGACAAAGCATTTAAAAACCAAACAGATATATTTGTTGCATCCTTTGAGATAAAGCCAGAAATGTTTAATGCTAATACACCACCATTACCACCAGCTGTCTTGGAGTTGACCTGGACTCGAAGTGTGACCCTGTGCATATCACAATGAAACTGTGTGTCCTAGGATTTTCATTGACTGATTTTGGGTTCTAGAAAGTCTGGAAGCATGGATACTATTCTTTGTTTTTGTCTTTTTGCTAAAGATGCCCTTACTAGCACTCTATTTTTGCCTGTGTTCAAGCTTCATGGACACCCTGTCTAGTTATCAGATAAGTTATCATATCATCTAAGCCAAATTTTCAACACATCCTTTATGCAGTTTTTGTGGTAAAATTAAGTGACTTGGCTCCTGTTCGGGTCAGCTTATACTCGAGTATATACAGTAGTAGTTAGGGTCACTTACAGTGAGAATGGAACCTTTTGTTTTGAGTCTTGCTATTTATTGTATCCTTGTGGGTTATCTGACTCTAAGCTGCTCAGTTTCTTGGCCCACTACATTTTTTAAGTCATAGATTTATTCACTTGGCTAGCCCTTTTTGGATTCTGACTATGTCTCATGACAGAATTTAAAGTAGAAGCTGACAAACAACTACTGTTTGTTGAGTATCTACCTTGTACTGAGACCTGACCCTCTGGCCATCAGTTTCTCATCAGCTCCTGTAATTGCATGTTCTTCCTGAGATTGGTGAAACTCGGAGAGGTCCCAGTCAGCTCAGTGACGATGTTCTCCTGGCTGATTTCATCGATGTCATTATTCAGTCATGAGTCTACCAGTCTTCTCTTAAGCAACAACAGGCCACTAAAAATGCATCAGGAGAAGGACTGCTCTGTTAAAGTCATTTGCACAGCACAAGGGAGCCCAGCCTATGTGCCTATGGGGGCTTTACTCAATTCCGGAAGCCAGCCTTTGAAAAAATCCTGAACTGTGGAAACATCCAGTTCTTTGAAAGATGATAGAGAAATCTGTAAAAGTGATCTCAGTGATACTGTAGGGACAAGAAGTTATTTTTCCAGTCAGATGTGGAACAGTGGGTGAAAGATGGGGCTCTTTTCTATATATGAACTCCAAGACAGATCAATATATAGACAGTAGCTGGATTCCTTGGCAGAGGAGGTTGGGGGCAATAAGGATGAGTACAAGACTGAAGAAAGTGTTCTAAAACTGATTGTGCTGATGATTGTACAACTCTTCTTGATGCAATTGAACCATTGAATTGTATGGTATGTGAATTATATGTCAACAAAACTGTTCAGGGGGAAAATAGTCTCAGAACCCACAGGGGCAATTCTATTCTGTCCTATGAGGTCCCTATAAATCAGCATCAACTTGATGGCACTGAGCTTGGTTTGGGTATGGCACAGTAACCCAGAGTTGCTTCCAGGGTTCTACCAAGGGTTTCCCACCAGACTGCTGCAATGCAGAATCAACCTTATTCAGGAGTTCATGGTTGCTTTGATTTAATGTCTTTTCCTGAATTGGGATCACTAAGACTTCCAACCTAGCAAAAAGTCCATGAGTCAGATTAAGGAGAAACAGATGGAAAGCTGAGCATGTGGGGGAGAGTCTTGATGTTCCCTGGCACGAAGCAAGTTAAGGATGGGCCAACACATGTTTTGGGGAGTAGATGGTAATTTGGAACTGAAATACTGGTGTGCTCTTTAAGAAATTTTTGGTGTAATCTGCGTTCTAGTTATTAGTATGAAAAGCACAACAAGCCTCGGTGGATTCTAGTGACAATTGGTTATTTTTTTCCCACCACTCTGGGGGCTGATATTCCAACTGTACTTCTTCCTTGCGGTTCTGAATTCCATTGCAGTTAGTTGGGACTTAGATCAGAGCAATCTGGAGCTTCTTAACTCACATGTGTGGTGGCTGTGGGCTTCCTTACAGCCTGGCAGACTCAGAGTGGGGACTTCCCCAAACCTGCACGGCACCAGCCTAACCCCAGATCATATGTTCCAAGAAACCTAGGTGATAGGTGTAAGGTTTCACCTGACTCGGTCTTAGAAGTAAATCTAATTTGGCTATATTCTTGTAGCCAAAATGCAAGTTGCTGGGCCAGTCACAATCCACAGGCACGACTATGGAGATTAGCTCTCATAGTCTGATACTAGATGGTGGCTGTGTTTGAGACACCAGTATTTCGGTGAGTCCTGTATAAGAATGAATGGATACACACAGTGCCTTCCGTCTCTTGCCCAACACTCACATGCACCACCTAAACTCATAGGCTCTGGCAGCCCACAGGCTCTGGCGCCTAGAGCACTGGCCAGCCCAAGCCTACCCTACCACAACTTTCTTTCTCCTCACTACAATCTCTTACCACTTAGAGACCCAGCTTCTTTGTTTTCCTTCTGACCTCTTTTATCATTTACCCTAATCCGTTAGTATATCCAACTGGCACTTAGTTCATTTAGTTTCCTCAGTAAACAATCTTCCTCATTTCATTTCATGGATGAGCTCAAGTTCATCCCAACCATGACTGGTGTTACTCCAAAACCATTTTAGTGCTATGGGTGTATTTAAACAAAGAAAAGTTAGAGGTTGAGAAGTAAAATGAGACAAAAAAAATCAGCGACTTCAAACCTAAATTTGTTTACAATTTCCAGAAGTATCTCTCTTCTCAGGAGTTAACTGCTTGTTCCTTTGTTGATATTCTTGGTAAGTCTAGTTTCTTTGAACACTGATTTCAGATGAATAAGACCCATCTCTCCTTTTTATCAGTTATGAAATGGTTTTATTCTTTCTTTGCTTTAAAAAAATGTTTATACCGAGAGGGTGGAGGTAAGGTGGGGTAGGAAGGAGGAACCGATTATAGGGATCCACATGTAACCTCCTTCCTGGGGTTCGGACAACAGGGAAGTGGGTAAAGGGAGACACTGGACAGTGTACGATATGACAAAATAATAATAATTTATAAATTATCAAGGGTTCATGAGGGAGTGGGGAAAATGAGAAACTGACACCAAGAGCGTAAGTAGAAAGCAAATGTTTTGAGAATGATGATGGCAACAAATGTACAAATGTGCTTGACACAATGGATATACGCATGGATTGTGATGAGTTGTACGAGCCCCCAATAAAATGATTTTTAAAAAAAGTTACAGTCGGGGGCTGAGCCCCGGTGGCGCAGTGGTTGTGCGCGGGACTGCGGCCCACTGGGACGGAGGTTCAATTCCAGCAGTGGGGCTGGGCCTCCTACTCCCACCACCGGAGAGCAGTGATGCCCAAAAACCAAAAAAAAAAAAAAAAGTTACAGTCGGGGGCTGAGCCCCGGTGACGTAGTGGTTGTGCGCAGGGCTGTGGCCCACTGGGATGGAGGTTCAATTCCAGCTCACTGGAGCAAAGGCTGAGCCTCCTACTCCCACCACCAGAGGGCAGTGATGCCTATAAAAAAAAGTTACAGTCGGGCTGAGCCCCGGTGGCGTAGTGGTTGTGTGCGGGACTGCAGCCCACTGGGATGGAGGTTCAATTCCAGCAGTAGCTCCACAGAAACAAAGGCTGGGCCTCCTACTCCCACCACCAGAGGGCAGTGATGCCCCCAAAACAAACAAAACAAAACAAAAAAGTTACAGTCTTGAGGGAGGGGGAAGGAGGAGCTTATACCAAGGGCTCAAGTGGAAAATATTTGGAAATGAATATGGCAAAATGTGTACAAATATGCTTGATACAAATGATGTATTTAATGTTATAAGAGCTGTAAGAGCCCCCAATAAAATAATTGGAAAAAATTGAAAAATAAAAGTTATAGTCTCTCCCTTCACTGAGCCACAGTGCTTCAGATGACAGCACTGGACACACAGTGCAAGAATTGTGACCAGTTTGACCATACACATCAAGACAAAATGCGAAGGGAGTGGAACAGCAGCAAGAGGAGCAAAGCAATGAAGTCCCCAAGGAATCCCCAAAATAGATTTCAGACTGGGAGGGCAGGGTTTGACACCTCTTCAGACTCGATCGGAAAACCTACATAAGGCTCAACATATAGACCTGGATCTATTTGTAGGTCTTTCTCTCTCTCTTCTTCCTCCCCCCTCCCCATGTCCATCTATATAAGATAGGCAAGATAAACAATCCTGAAGTAAAACAAAAAAACTGACAGCTCTGGGTGAGAAAGGGAGGTGAAAGTCAAAAGACCCAGAGATGAGAGAACAAGAGATTTTTTTTAACTCAATGGTGAGGAGGGTATAAAATGCCTGGTGGCCGTAGGTTAAGTGCAGTGTGCTGTGAGGAATCACAGAGAGCCGAATGAAGGTTGAACGTGAGAGTGGGACAAGAGAAAAGTAAAAGTAAGTAGAGGAAAGAACCAGGAGACAAAAGTTTTATAGAGGTATAAATGTAGGCATGCACATATGTAGCTATACTAATATATAATGATAGTGATATAGGCCTATGCACATATATTTATATGTTAAGTATTAAGGTAGCAGACAATTATTAGACCTCTAAGTCAAGCAATACCTCAACACAAGAGCATTTTGTTCTAATAACCTGGCATCCTGATGCTTGCCTTCCCAACACAATTGCTGAAGTTAAAAATGGGTGCATAGCAAATGTGATGAAGAAAGCTGATGGTCCCCAGCTATTAGAAGATATAGTGTCTGGGGTCTTAAACACTTGAAGTTAAACGAGCAGCCAGCCATCTAGCAGGGAATCAACAAAACCCACATGGAAGAAACACTCCAGCCTGTGTGATCACATAATGTCAACAAGATCAGGTAGCAGGCATCAGACAAAGACCCCAAAACAAACAATCATATTAATGCAAGTGAGGAGGTTCATAATGGAGACCCAAAGCATATCTGTAAATAATTGGACATCCCCTCACAGAAGGGTCACCAGGAAGGGACGAGCCAGCCAGGGTGCAGTATAGTACTGACGAAACACACAACATTTTCTAGTTCTTTTTTTTTTTTTTTTTTTTG
>PVJH01042551.1:0-14224 GCA_004026705.1 Nesogale talazaci
GACAAAATGCTGAGTCACTTAAAATATAGCTCATTGCTTGACCCAAACCCATGTTGGCAAAGATCAAACCCTAATCAAACCTAAAACCCTACAATCTACACTCATGAGGTACAGACATAAAAGAAGATCATAACAGAAGTTGGGGGACACCAGAAGTGCTGACTCAAGGCTTACAGAATTTACTCTTCAGCAGATTGATGACATTTTATAAAAAGATCATGGGATTCTTAAATGAAGGTTTGGGGGTCAGTGTTGGCAGTACCTGGCCAACCAATGCAATGGAAGAGAGAGGTGGTGAACCAGTCACAGCACTTTGAGTCTTCTAGATTCATTGGCAAAGGCTGTTTTGAAACATGTGCATCACAAGCCATTTATCATTCTTTTTCAAATACTCTGCTGTCAATGTTTGTTGCGAAGATAACCTCTGGTTATGATTTAATGTTTCATGCTTTGTGCCAATAGGAATAAAGACCGCTAATCAAGATATAAAGAATAATCAAGTAGCTATGGGAGAACCCAGTAAAAAGGGCACACTAAGTTGTGACAGAAATGGTAACTATGAGAAATCACTGTCATCTAAAAACTGAGAGAATTATGGAAGAGGGTGAGAGATTAAGATTTAGAAACTTGGAGGTAAGAGTTCTTCAGAAATTAGCACAAACAGGCCTTTAAGCCAAGTACAGTCATGGTTGTCAAAACATCATGAGAATGGCCCGAGTTCTTAAAATGTGGGTGTATTGGAATGCTAACTCCTATAGGAAAGGTGACGAGTTGATGCTAGGCTAGACATTTAAAAAAAGGGCAGTGTGCATGTTGCAAGCCGCTAAATCTTCACCAGCTGAAAAGAACAGTGTCCAGCTCAGAGATGGTGTATCATTCACCACAGTGCTGGAAATAACCCACTGTCACACATCAGGCTCTTGAAAATATCCAGAAGCCTTCTGTGACTCTCCACTTTCAAGATTTCAACCTGTAGTTTTCCACATTCAAGTTAGAGATCTGGATGATGCAAAATTAGAAAATTCACGTCTATTCTGGTTTTACTTCATGGACCATGAGGAAGTCAATTTGAACCCCTGATCAAAGACCTGCAAAGAGGAGCCCTGATTAGAAGTGGTGACTTAAGAGCACAGAGGAGGAGCTTGTAGAGCGGGGATGCAGACTCACGAGGAGAAGACACTGGCCGGCTGGTTGGGCATGTCTGAAAGGGCATGGGTGGTGGGGGAAATTCTTCCAGGATCAGAGACAGCTGCAAACAGAAATCCACTTCTGCTACTGGGTCCAACAGGCACCATGAGGATGAAGAGCCATGGCTGCTCAAAGCCCACAGCGATGAAACTAACATGAATCTCAATGACGCGCCTCAGGCAAATCCCACTGAGGCGCCCCAGGCAAAGGGGACTGTGGTTCGCAGAGGGCCTGTCTCCATATTACAGAGCAGAACACAGAGGGTGCCTTTGAACTCTAGACAGTCATGCTTCATAGCTAACACTGTTTTCACTTCATTTTCCATCCATTTATTATTGCCTTTGGTTGATTTTCTGCTTCAACCACTTGCCTATTAAAACATTGGATTGTTTTTCTTCTTTTTGTTGAGTTTGAGGAGTTCTTTATACATTCTGGAAACAGCGATTTTTGTCAAAGATGTATTCTGGTATTTTCTTCCAGACTGGTCCTTTCATGTGCATTGTCTTCTCTGTGTCTTTCAAAGAGTAAAAGTTGTTTTTTTTTCCCAAATAGTTTATTAGGAACTAATCCAGGATCACACCATTGCATAGTTCAGTCACAGCTTGAAGGGTTGTGCAGTTGCTATCAAAATCAGTTTTAATGCATTTTCTTTCTTCTTGAACTCCTTGATATCAGATTTCCCTTCCCCTTCCAAACCGCTCACCTTCCCCCAACTCAGGAACCCTTTCCTATCTGTTGAGTCTACCAGTCCATCTATCTTGGTTTTCACATACCAAAAATCATATAAAAACACATTACAAAGAATCAAGAAAGACAAACACACAGACAAAAGAGAACAGAGAAAAACCCCAACATGAAACAAACACAGAATAAGTTTCTTTCCAAATTTTTAATGAAGTCAAAATTTTCTTATATTATTGTATTATATTATATATTGGCTTTTGGTTTGGGTTCAATGAAGAAACTTTTGCTTTACCTAAAATCAAAAAACTTTTCTCTGTATTACCTTCTAGAAGTTTATCAATGTCAAATTTATGATTATTGAGAGGTGATTTTTATATATGTTATGAATTATGGGTTTGTTTGTTTGTTTTGCCCATGGACATTGAACTGTGATGGTAACATTGTTTAAAAGAGTATATGTTCTCTGTGCATTGTCAAATTATTCCGATGTTTGAATTCTGCCAACATATGACCTAATTTTGCATAGTTTCAATCCTCATCCTTATTTCTCCTGGGATGAATAGAACAGTATAAGAATGTCACTTTCATGACATCAATAAATAAGTGCCCTTAGGTGAGGGTCAGGCCAACTGTTAGTGGTGGTCATTTTGTTTTTCATATTGCTGTTGGTGCTAGTGGAAGATTTCACCAGTGACTGATCTGAACCCAGAGAAAATTTCAGGGCTCCCTTTCCTAATTCAAGCTCTTAAAGGTGCTTTCTCTGAGCATAGAGGTGGAAAGGGAAGAGTGTACCAATTCCTCATTTCTTGACCATCTTGCTCTTCTGCACTCATCTCTATGACCACAGTGATCCACATACTGACGAAGTCTTTTGCATGTGAGTGACGCACCCCTGGCAGCAACAAACTCGGGGGCTCTGAGCAGAAGCAACCCTCACTACAGTAGTCATGTTTATGGATCCCCTTGGGTGGACCATGAATCTCAGTGGTCGGTCAGTTAGGGAATGATGCAGCCATCCTACATTTTGTGATCATCTTCCATGTATGAATAATGCAGATGTTTGCACAACAGCCTGGCTGCTCAAACTGCAGGATGTAGAGATGGGAGCAGTGTGAATATTTAGGTCGATCTTTGTAGCAGGAAATGATTCTGCACATGAAAAGGAAAATCACTATTAGAAAAACAACTCCATGCTCACGTTTCCTGTGCCCCGTGTCCACTGTCATTTCTACCCATAGAAAGATGTAAAGAAGCAGACCCTTGACCTGAAATCAAAGGATCTAGTCATGAGACTTGCTGTCAATTATTGGCTCTATCAGAACTCCTAGAGAGTTCATTCATCACATCACTAAAATGGGAATGGTCATCTTTGCTGCAACCAATGTAGAGGCTCATGGTGGTACTTAGAGAAGGTGTGAAATGCATCTCAAAAGGAAGGCTTGATCAAGGAAGCTCCACAAACAAGGACAAACACACAAACGCTGCTGCCGATGAATACACATTTTATTAGGAAAGATACATGAGGAAGTTAATTCAAGAAAGATCATGAGAGAGTGAAAACAAGACACAAAGACAATACACATACCAAACAAAGAGGATGAACATGGATCCTTGCAGATCCCTAACTATGAAGACATAAGAATGGTGTTTCTTAAAGTGCCCTAGAGATTAAAGTGGATGATTAGTTTCCTGGAGTCCCTCTCGAGTTCCTATGGTCTGGGCTGCCACCTGGCATCATGGTCAGGAGGAAGAGCAGGATGGGAGTGAAGCAGAGGTCATGCCCTCAGTACATTCAGAGGCACAGAAAGAAGATGGCAACACCCCAGGTCAGGCAGCATGTGGTTTCTCAGCAAAGCCTGGTGGGCAGTGGTATTTAGCACAGGAACAGGCGCCGTGCAAGGGGCTGGAGGAAATGTGGTCTTGGGTGGGTGCTCAGTGTGTGCCCACTGGGTGTGAAGCAAGTGCATCAGCAGCAGCAGCAGGAAGGCTGGCAGCAGGTGGGCTCACGGCAAGGGCTGCAGCAGCAGGTCGGGCGGCAGCAGTTGGTGCGACAGCAGGTGATCTGACAGCAGGTTGGGCGGCAGCAGGGCTGGCAGCAGCAAGGTTGGCAGCAGCTGGAGCCACAAGCGCTGGAGCCACAGCAGGTGGGCGGGCAGCAGCAACTAGGGCGGCAGCAGGGCTGGCAGCACCAACTAGGGCGACAGCAAGGCATGCAGCAGGTGGCGCAGCAGCATGGGCGGCAGCAGGGCTGGCAGCAGCTGGAGCCACAGCAGGATGGGCAGCAGCAGGGCTGGCAGCAGCAGCTAGGGCGGCAGCAGGGCTGGCAGCAGCTGGACACACAGCAGGATGGGCGGCAGCAGGGCTGGCAGCAGCAGGATGGGCGGCAGCAGGGCTGGCAGCAGGTGGTGCAGCAGGAGTGGCACATGGTGGCAGGTGAGGAGGGTGGGCTTCTGTTCAGAGGTGAGTTTCCCAGATGATAAAGACTCCTTTTATTCTGAGGGTTTTTATACCCTGGACTCCCACCTTTGGGACCAAATGAGCAAATATTTTCCTTGATACTGTTTTTGTTTTCCTGGTGCCTGAGGAAACAGCCCAGGAGGAAGTTGATCCCTAAGAGTTTTGAAGCTTGTGAAAATTAGGGTTTTAATCTTTTTTGTATTGAGGAATGTTGTAGTCAACCATTTCCTCGATACGGGAAAGTAAATTATTAGTCGCAGTATTATTTCTGATCACGTGATTTTGTCTGGTCATGTGATAGTTCCATTTGTCCTAGGGCAGGTCAGTATAGCTGTGCTTCCTTTTCTTGGTCTTATTTGGTAATATTGAATATGGGAACAGTCCCTGGGGGTGAGGGGTGGGGTGAGGGGGGGAAGAATGTTGAAGCACTCTGTGATGAGAGTGAACATTAAAACAACTACATCCTGCCGGCCACCCAGTGGATGCTGACTCACGGTGACCTTGAAGAGCAGTGTCCCTGCTCCTGATCGTGGACAACTGTAACTCTTCATGGAGCAAACCGTCTCCTATTTCTCCCCTCGAGTGACTCTTGGATCTGAATCACTTCCTTGCTGTCAGGAGCCCAGTGCTTTCCTACTACCCCAATCGACCTCTGAATTTCAACACTGCCTGGGTCCAAGTCTGTTTATCTACAGAAGTCTAATTCAAGGCAACAACATGTACGCCTCTCTGTGGTGACACACTGGTCACATCCCCTTTACATACGAGGCACAGGCTTGGGTGGAAGATGTGTTCTGTAGCCGCATAGAAGCTGCCCCTCTCTATGACAAGGCGCCCCCCTATGGGAGGTTGCTGCAGAGAATCAGGTGAGCGTAGGCAGCCATGAAGGCTAAAGGGCATGGACAAATTTAGGACTTGGAGACAGCAAGCCAGTACACCTGGGAGAGCCCAATCTTGGCCATGTGGGCTTAATTCATCCAGTGGGGTCAACCAGTATCATCAATCATGACTCCCAGCAGAGGCCCCCAAAAGCCATAATCAGGAGTTCACCGCCTTCTTCCCCATCTGCTCCTCTGCCACCAGGAAGATTCTTTGGCCTGAGGTCTCCCCATGTGGGTGTGAAGGGTCCTGAGGGAGTCTGTGTAATACCTGAGACTTCTATCCCGTAGGAAAACTCACTTGGATCACAAACCAGGGTTGGGCCTAATTCTTTCTCAAAGAAAGCCAGGGATGAAGGTATTTCCCACCCGAGGAAGCTCACAGATACTTGGCAGGATGCTTTTTTCATTTACAAAGCAAGCACCAAGGCAGAAGGATATAGGCCAACAACACTAAGTACACTGGCTTTAAGAAAGCCTTAGTTTACCTTGCTTATTAGAAGAAAGAAAACTCTGGTGATTTGCTTTTGGAATGCTAACCCATGAAGGCCTGCAGGATTGTACAGTGTAGTTTTGGAAGATGAATTCCTCTGTTTGGAAGGAACTCAAAACAGAATGGATTGATGCCATGACTAAAATAATGCACCCAAAGGTAGCACTGCTTGAGAGAAGGGCACAGGCTCTGGAGATATTTGTTCTGCTGTAAAAGGTCTTCAGTATCCAACTAGGTACCTTCTAACAGCAACCACAAAACTCTTTTCTTCCTGGGTTAGTGACCTCATGTGAAAGACTTTAATCTCTATCTGTAAGTAGTCACTTTCATACCTGATAGAACTCGGTGAGAAGAAATAATATGAATTTTGGCTTCTATTATATACCCTACCAACCAGGTGCACACTCACAGGCATGAGAACCTGTCCTTATTGTCACACCCCTTTCAGGAAAGGCAGTTATTTCCAGCGCCTCTTAGTACTAGAGTGGAAGTATAACCCCCTTCCATGGTGCCTCTTTCGGTCACCCTTTGTTCCTATAGGCGTTTGCTGGTCCTCTTTGCCTGGGTTGACTCAGTTCTGTTTGAGTATCACTCCCCAGGTTGGGTGGTTGAGGACTAACCAGAGTCTTGCAGAGCCAGGACTTCATGGCAGAGGTTTGAGGAGGAGGGCGGAGAGCGCTGTACTTGCCCAGGATGATGATGAGGTACAGCAGACCCCCTACACCTTCGGGCTTTAGCACAAAATACACTGTAAAACCACGGCACATGGAGAAGAACAAAGATAGCTGACAGGACAAGGGAGGGCAGAAACAGCAGTACCTTTATCAGAGGGAAGCTCCTGAACGAGGTTCCGTGGGCTAGCAAATAGCCAGGGAAGTCAGGCCCATCAGTCGGGGCCATGGATTTTTAGAGGAATCGTAAAGAATGTCCAGCATGTGACAATTAGCAGACAGATGGGGTCTGTCCACTCCAAGAATTGTTTTTTGACTTCTTGTGGCTTCCTTTGTGCTGAGAATATCTGGTCTCACTTCCTGGTACCACTTGTCTTATCTTGTGCCTTTTGTTCTGGCTTGCTTTCTCTCTTCTGGGGGTGTCCAGCCCTTGTTTTCCTGCTCTTGTCCAGACAACTGGCCCACTCTCTGTTCTTCTAGTTGAAGGTCACGACATCTTTTTATTTACATATACACGACTTTGGTGGGCATCTATGTATGCATGACCATTCCAGGTCACATGGAAGGAGCACATAAATCAATATTGGTGCTGTTAGATGGCTTTGAGTTGGTTCTCACTCACTGTACCATGTGTGCAAGAGAAGGACAATATTGCCAATTACTGGGCCATCTTCAACCTCATTTTTGGGTTGGAGTCCATTATTGTTACCACTGTGTCAATTCATCTTGCTGAGGGACTCTCTCGGTTTTCATGTTGATGTTCTTCTCCAGAGATTTGTCCCTGGTGACAACATGTCCAAAATGTATGAGATGTGGTATAATCATGCTAGATTCTAAGGCACATTCAATCTGTATGTCTTCCAAGACAGATTTGTTCCTACTCTGACAGGCCAGGTATAGTTAATAATCTTTATGAAGAGTATTTTACAAAGACATCAATTCTTTGGTCTTCCTTATTAATTGTTTAGCTTTCCCTTTATATGAGTTATTTGCAAAACCAGATGGATATTTCACCTCATGTTCTCAACGTGGTATCTCTGTTTTTGAACACTACAGAGCTCTTTTACAACAGATTTGTCAATGCAATGGGCCACTTGACTTTCTGACTGCTGTCTTTATGGGTGTTGATGGTGTTGTTGTTGTTCGGTCCTGTCAAGCCTGGTATGTATGACCCATAACAATCTTACGCATCACAGAATATTTCTCAGTCTTGCCCCTTCCTCACCATGGTTCCTAGGCTTGATCCCATTGTTGCAACCACGGTAGCAGTCCATCTCATTAAAGGTGCTCCCCTTTTCTGCGGCTCAATTTTCCCCTGCATGATGTCTGTCTCCAGGGACTGGTCTCTCCTTACAATAGGTCTGCAGGATGTGAGATCCAAGCCCTGCTGTCCTTGTTAGTACCACTACTCGCCCCCACCCCCACCCCCAATGTGACAAAAGTCGACTCTACTTTGAGAAGGCAGGTCTTTTCCTACTTGGAGTTTCTTTGAACCTGAAGGGCTCATTGTTTGGCACTGTATCAGACAACATTCCATGGCTGTTGAAACGGTTTTCTCTGGCCAGCGTGCTTTTTAAAAATCATTTTATTGGGGGGCTCATACAACTCATCACCATCCATCCATCCATCCATCCAATGTGAGCAGTTTTTAAATAGCCTTATTGACATCTAACTCATGTATCATACACGTCCATAGTTCAGGCACACTCAAGAGGATTGTATCATCACTACCACGATCAGCTATAGGACAGTTTCTTCTCTTTTCTCTTCCCCATCATTGGCTCCCCATTTCCTTCCATCCTCCCTTCATATGCCCCCACTAAACCCCCACTAAGCCATTAATCCAAGTACTATCACTACAGATCTCCCTATATTGGATTTCATATACTGAAAACATACTGCAAAAAATCCCAAAACCCACAGCAGAAAAATTCAAAAATGAAAGATCAACAACAACAAAATAAATCCAATCAAAACCTCAACAGAGGGGGAAAAAAGGAGGAAATATTAAAACCCAGAACAAATTTCAAATAAGTCAAAATGGTTATCAAATAATCAGATAGTGCATTTTAACATAATTACATCTACCATGATTGAGTTTACAGGGCTTTCTGTCTGATAACAAGGTGATCCACACCACTCAACTATGGTCAGAGGGGGTTTCCCAGAGACTTAATCCATGTAGGAACTCTACAAAATTTGGGGCTCCCACTGCCATCTATAGCTTTCTGCAAACTGAATGTTCACCGTTCCACCTTTGATGTCATTCCCTCCTTTGGATTTGGATTGTATCCTTTATCTTCCTGGATCACACAGACTGGGGTGCTGCTTCCAAAAAGACTTAGTTGACACCTCACTTCGATGACTACTTGTTTGAAGAGAAGCCTCTAAGTCCTCCGGTGTTATTCTTTTTGATAGCCAGGCACCATATGCCCTTTCCTCCACACTATGCTGCAGCACAAGCACTGAACAAGATCAAGCGATAAAAACTACCTGTTCCTAGATTGGGACTAGAATTGAAATCCCCTCACACGCTTAGGGTTATATGTGTCTCTGGTTCACAGGCTTCATTGCGATCAGTTATCACCTTGATGCCTAAGGCAATCATGCCATTTATTTAATATATTGTTGAGAACATGGGGCCCTAAAAGTATAGACTGCCTCCAAACGGCATCTCCTGAAATGTTCAGAGGTAAATGATCAGGTCTTTCTTCTTAGTCTTTTTCACAGAAACGCATATATGCATATATATGCAATCTACACATGTGACTGAATGACAGACTAGTGTTGGTAAGTAGTCAACATAAGTAAAAAGGATAGACTACTATTCCAATATTCAGCAACTTGCAGTGCATCCTTCTGATGTCATATCAATATTGTCACATCACTTTTGATGGTGTAAGTCTTCTGAATTGCACTCGTATGATATAAATCATACCTTTACTTTTTATTTCTTTGGTGACTGGTGTACATTAGTTGTATGTGACTCCTTTATGAGTGACACCTATTCAAATTGTTGTCTATTTTAATCTGTTTCCTAATTGCCAGATTCTTGGGAGAAAATAACTTTTCACTCCCATAAAGGGTCCAGTCTCAGAAACCCACAAAGGGTCTTTTATCACATCCTATGAGGTGACTGTGAATCAGAATCAAGTCCAGGCCACCCAATGAGCAAGTAAGCCAGTTTCGTACTGATTTTATAGCTTCTAGATATAAATTATTCATCTGGACTCACGGTTCTCAACCTGTGGGTCACAACGACCCTCTCACAGGGGTTGCCCAATTCATAACAGTAGCGAAATTATAGTTAGGAAGTAACAACAAAAATAATTTTATGGGTGTGGGGGGGCCACAACAACATGAACTGTATTAAAGGGTGTCAGCATTAGGAAGCTTGAGAACATTGATCTATACATATGATTTAAGTTATAAATATTTTCTCCCATATTGTATCTTTTTTATGAGTAGAAGAATTCTTCTAATTGGGAGCTATTACAGATATTAAAACAACTTCATAATTAAGTTAGATGAAGCATGATTGTGCAGTTACTGCCACCATCATCCTGATGCCTGAGATACTGGTGTCATTAATTTATCCAAGGGCAGATATCACTTGTTCCAGGACCTCTGCCTCATTAATGATCCCTTGGTTCTCATCCCTCCAGTGGCCCCTAGATCCTATACTCTTTTGTCCCCTTCACTACCCACTTTTCTGTCCTTGATTTGAAAGACACCGCTTTCACCATCCCTTTTCACCCAGCTTGACAGTATTTGCCTACCTTTACCTGAAACCCCTCTTAAGACAGTTCTAAGACAAATATACCCCAACTTCTTAACTTCTCACTCCTGCCAAGGCACAATTCTCTCATTCCACTGCTATGTATTCAGTCCTGTGCCCCACCTCCACCACTCGGGGTTTAACTCTAGATAGACATCAGGTTAGAAAGAACCTCCAACAACCAACTTTGGGTGAGCAAATACTTTTCTTTTTGGCTTTGCGGGATTTTTTCAGACACTGGATCCCGAATTTCTCCCTTATAGCTAAGCTATTATATGATGCAGCAATGGTCCTAGAGACACCACAGTTGGTCACAGCGGGCTTTACAAAGCTCCAGGAAAGGCTTTGGCAATCCTCATCACTGTGTTTACCAAACCCTAATGAGCCCTCTTCTGACACTCAGTTAAAAGGTAAACAATTTTCACATTCGGTGAATACTTATGTTTAGATGGAGACCGTAAGTTTCAGAAGGTCAGCGTAAGCTGCAAATAGTCAGAAAAGAGTTGGGTAACTTATCATAGAATGCCTGGCTGTGCCAGAGTGTGAGAGAAACTTGAAAGTGTACAGAAAGCTGTTTGCCAAGAGGTTGATGAGAAAGGAGAAATGAACGTGTTCATCATAACAGAGGGACTGCAGTGTGGGAAATGTAAAGGACATCCAGCTGATGGTTTCCTGGTTACACGGGGAGGCAATAAAACAGACGTGGCCTCCCGCAGCCTAACTATTTCAAACCAGCCTCACCCCTCTCCCATCCTCTTATTGGCACTGCCCAAATGTCCAGCCACAGCTAGTCTGTTACTTTACAAATCACCATGTAGATGATTCTTCTCTGCATGGAGCTTGCAGACATACCATAACTGCTAATGATCACATTTTCTCCAACCCCGGAGAATTCATTTGGTGCAATGGAACTTTAACTAAATGTGTAAACTTTCCCACAGAAGGGCCACTTGCTACATGTACTTCCTCAGTTCATCCTATATGGTCAGTCTGAATTAGCATGGCTACTCCCCACCCAAAGGTCTAGAAGAGCAACACTCCTAATCCATCTTGGTCCCTCTGGACTCCTTGCAGTGGCAGCTCAAGAGTGCTGTTATTATGATAAGGGTTCGGGGCTAGTAGAGCAAAGCATAGAGACCCTCACCAAATCGACTGGAGATCTTAAAAGCTGCTGGGGAGGCATTGCCCTATTACTTTCTTGGTTCCCATATCCCCTCCTAACCTAGATCTTTCCTTTACTTATGCCACGTGTGGTGTGGGTATATGTTTCCTGTTACTAATAGCCTCCTGTCTTTTCAAGCTTCTCCAGAACAGAATAAGACAGGTGACTAATTTGACTGTTTACCAGCTTCTTTTGCACCCTTACAGCCCTCTGCCTATTGAACCGGACCCTGTGCACTCTGGCCTGTAACCCCCATCCCTGTTGCCCCCATGTCAGCAGGAAGTAGCTATCAGATCACGGCACCCCTTATCACTGAAAGGTTGGAATGTCGGGATGAGAGCAGGAAAGCAAGGGCTCAACACCCCTGCAAGGCCTAAAGCAAGCCAGAACAAAAGGCGCAAGATAAGACAACTGGTACCAGCCTGTGAGATCAGATATTCTGAGTACAAAGAAATCTGAAAGAAGACAACAAACAATTCTCAGAGTGGCCAGACCGCATGTGGTAATTGCCACATACCAGATATTCCTGACCATTTCTCTAAAAACTGCCATCCCTGACTGTTGGTCACCACTTCCCCGGGCTACTTGACAGTACACAGAACCTCGTCTGGGAGCTTCCTGAGAATAAAACCACTGGTGTTTCTGTGCTCCCTTGTCTGTCAGCTATCTTTGTCCGTCTCCTTGTGCCTCGGTTTACTTTATGCCAGTAAGAGACTTAAAGAAACTATTGCCGACACATTTGTAGAAATACAATCGACTGATTCAAAAATAATGCATGAAGTATCATTTGCCCTCACCCAATTCTATCAGGTGTAAAAGTAATGCATAACATATACAGGTTAAAGTACCTCACATGGGGTCACCTACCCAAGAAGGAAAGAGATTTATTATTGCTGGAAACTGTCTAGTTGGATACTAAAGACCTTTTATATGGCAGAACAAAATATCCCAGACCCTGTGCCCTTCTGACAAGCAGTGCTAACTTTGATCCCACTAATTGTACTCATGGGATCAACTCATTGTGTTTTGAGTGCCTTCCAAATAGAGGAATTCATCCTCCAAAACTACACTGTACAACCCTCCATCCCAATCCTGCAGGCTTTCATGGGTTAGCATTCCAAAAGCAGATCACCAGGTTTTATTCTTCTATTATACAAGGTAAACTGATGCTTTCTTAAACCCAGTGTACTTAGTGTTGTTGGCCTATATCCTTCTGCCTTGGTGTTTGCTTTGCACATGGAAAAAGCATCCTGCCAAGCATCTGTGAGCTTCCTCGGGTGGGAAATTCCTCCATCCCCAGCTTTCTTTGAGAAAGAATGAACTCCAACCCTGGTTTGTGATCCAAGTGAGTTTTCCTACAGGATAGAAGTCTCAGGTTTTACACAGACTCCCTCAGGGCCCTTCACACCCACATGGGGAGACCTCAGGCCAAAGAATCTGCCTGATGGCAGAGGAGCAGATGGGGAGGAAGGCGGTGAACTCCTGATTATGGCTTTTGGGGGCCTCGGCTGGGAGGCATGATTGACGATACTGGTTAACCCCACTGGATGAATTAAACCCACATGGCCGAGGTTGGGCCCTCCCATGTGTACTGGCTTGCTGTCTCAAAGTCCTGAATTTGTCCATGCCCTTTAGCCTTCATGGCTGCCTACACTCACCTGATTCTGTGCAGCAACCTCCCATAGGGGGTGCCTTGTCATAGAGAGGGGCAGCTACTATGCGGCTACCGAATACATCCTCCACCCAAGCCTGTGCCTCGCATGTAAAGGGGATGTGACCAGTGTGTCACCACAGAGAGACGTACATGTTGTTGCCTTGAATTAGACTTTTATAGGTAAACAGAGTTGGACCCAGGCAGGGTTGAAATTCAGAGGTCGATTGGGGTAGTAGGAAAGCACTGGGCTCCTGACAGCAAGGAAGTGGTTCAGATCCAAGAGTCACTCGAGGGGAGAAATAGGAGACGGTTTGCTCCATGAAGAGTTACAGTTGTCCACGATCAGGAGCAGGGACACTGCTCTTCAAGGTCACCGTGAGTCAGCATCCACTGGGTGGCCGGCAGGATGTAGTTGTTTTAATGTTCACTCTCATCACAGAGTGCTTCAACGTTCTGTAACCCCTCCCCACCCCTCACCCCCAGGGACTATTCCCATATTCAGTATTACCAAATAGGACCAAGAAAAGGAAGCACAGCTATACTGACCTGCCCTAGGACAAATGGAACTAACACATGACCAGACAAAATCACGTGATCAGAAATAATACTGTGACTAATAATTTACTTTCCCGTATCTAAGAAATGGTTGACCACAGCATTCCTCAATACAAAAAAGATTGAAACCCTAATTTCCACAAGCTTCAAAACTCTAAGGGATCAACTTCCTCCTGGGCTGTTTCCTCAGGCACCAAGAAAACAAAAACAGGATCAAAGAAAATATTTGCTCATTGGTCCCAAAGGTGGGGGTCCAGGGTATAAAAGCCCTCAGAATAAAAGGAGTCCTCATCATCTGAGAAACTCACCTCAGAGCAGAAGCCCACCCTCCTCACCTGCCACCATGTGCCACTCCTGCTGCTCCACCTGCTGCCAGCCCTGCTGCTCCCCTTGCTGCCAGCCCTGCTGCCGCCCATCCTGCTGTGTGTCCAGCTGCTGCCAGCCCTGCTGCCGCCCATCCTGCTGTGGTTCCAGCTGCTGCCAGCCCTGCTGCTGCCGGCCCTGCTGCCGCCCATGCTGCTGCGCCACCTGCTGCGTGCCCTGCTGTCGCCCTAGTTGGTGCTGCCAGCCCTGCTGCCGCCCTAGTTGCTGCTGCCCGCCCACCTGCTGTGGCTCCAGCGCTTGTGGCTCCAGCTGCTGCCAACCTTGCTGCTGCCCGCCCACCTGCTGTGGCTCCAGCGCTTGTGGCTCCAGCTGCTGCCAAC
>PVJH01042552.1:0-14233 GCA_004026705.1 Nesogale talazaci
AAGATTACACCCCAGGAGGCCTGGGGCATAAGGTAATTCTATCCATAAAGTCATTCACTTAGCCAATGGTATAGAATTTAAAACACTGCTGAGAAAGGGATATTAGATCAATCTGGCTTCAAACCATAGTACAGAAATGATTGAATTGTACAGATTAAACTCTGAAGTGGGTGGCTACTATTTACACAACCAATGGGGCTTGGTGGTAGGGCGAAACTTCCCTTCACACTCATTCATGAAGGCAGACCCAGGACATTTAAGGGGTAAATAGATAGTGGCCCCAGGCCTTCATTTCTTGGACAACCTCCAGCATAAGTCCTGAACCAAAGTCCGACATCTGCCGAGTCCGTGGCCTTGCAACAGCACTCCTCTGCTGCTTCTCACACTCAGACAGTGCTTCTCAACCTTCCTCATGCCTCGACGCTTGAAGACAGGTCCTCGTATTGTGCTGACCCCCCAACCATCACATTATTTTCGTTGCTAACTCATCGCTGTCATTTTACTACAGTGATCAACTGAGTGATCCCTGTGAAAGGGTCGTTTGACACCCCCTCCCCCAAAGGGATTGTGATCCACAGGTTACTATAGCACCCATATCTTCAGTGATCATTTTGTGAGGGTGAGTTTTGAACAGGGCGACATCATAAGATGTTTAAAAAAAAAAAAGAGAGAGAGAGAGCTTATACCAAGGGCTCAAGTTGAAAATGCACTAGGGCATTAAGCCCAAGGAAGTATGCTGGCTTCTTAAACTTGCTACGGGTGCATTTGAGCTGAAGTCCGGTCCCTGTCATGGGATTTCCACATGGAATTCCCTGGTTGATCTATGGAAGATGTTGTGCGCCTCGGGATGACAGAGTCCAGAGTCCCCATTGTCGTTGTCGTCGTCTCTAGCACATGACCTGGGAACCCCAGGGCTGGATGGAAACAAGGTCAAAAGTGTCCAGTTAGGGGCTGAGCCCTGGTGGCGTAGTGGTTGTGCGTTGGACAGCGGCTCACTGGGTTGGAGGTTCAATTCTAGCTCCCAGGAGCAGAGGCTGGGCCTCCTACTCCCACCACCTGAGGGAAGTGACGCCTGAAAAAAAAAAAGTGTCCAGTTAGGAACATAGGATGGAGGGGGGACATGGGGGGGACTGAGCCTCGGTGGCATAGTGCTTGTGCGCGGGACTGCAGTGCACTGGGTTGGAGGTTCAAATCCAGCCGCAGCTCTCCAGGAGCAAGGCTGAGCCTTCTACTCCCACCACCAGAGGGCAGTGATGCCCCCCCAAAATAAAATAATTTTTAAAAAAAGGAACACAGGACTGGGCATGCTTGCCCGTTGGGCTCTATATAAAGTACTGTTAAGCATCCCCCCCCCCTTTTTGTTTGTTTGTTTTGAGGTATCACTGCCCTCTGATGGGAGTGGGAGGCCCAGCCTTGCTCCTAAAGAGCTGCTGCCGGATTTGAACCACCAAGTCAATAGCCTGCGGTCCAGCACTCAACCACTATGCCACTGGGGCTCAGTACCCGCTCCCCATTTTTTTAAAATGTAAGAACAATATTTTCTTTTGCTTCGAGTTCGTTTTCCTTCAGCTTCTGGTCTTCCCAGAGGCCTTGGAGGTGGCAGTGGAGCGGCAGGTGCGGTCCCCAGCGGTGTGCGGGTGTTTGGTCCCTCCAGACTCCTCATGACTGGATGGCTGCCGCCACGGGGCTGTGCTTGGCGCGACTCACGCAGGCATGTAGCTTCTCCGACAGCTGAGCGGCACGTCTGGGTCACAGACACTTGCTCCAGAAACGCCTCTTACAGCAGTGGCCTCCACCCAGTTGCCAATGAGGAACTTCTGAGTGACCTGTGGGGCCCGCTGCATGCGTGCCCCGCCACTGTTGCTTCTTTTCTTTGTCCTCTCAGAAGCAAGGACGGATGGGAGAGAGCCACATGTACCTTTATGCTTTTTTTTTTTTTTTATAATTTTTTTTGGGGGGGAGGTGGGGGACATCACGGCTCTCCGGCGGTGGGAGTAGGAGGCCCAGCCCCACTGCTGGAATTGAACCTCCGTCCCAGGGGCCGCAGTTCCGTGCACAACCACTACGCCACCGGGGCTCAGCCTGTACCTTTATGCTTTATCTTGTCTAAAGATATCGCACCGCCCCTGGCTATCGCCCCATCTCTTGATTGTCCTGCGTAGAATTCTTTACTATGCCTGTTCATTGACAAAAACCCAAACAAACAAAAAAGCCACAAGGTCCAATGAGGCCCTGTCAGACGTGCCCCCAGCGCACCTCCATGGGACCCGACTGCCCCATCTCTCTTTGCAGAGCAAAGTGGCTGGTGGGTTTGAACTGCTGACTTCATGGTTGCCAGCCATGTGGTTCACTGCACCAGCGGGGGTCCTGATTCTCGATTCTCTCCCTGCGTTCTTTCCTAAGCTCACTCCCCGAGGCCCGTGCCTCTCCCCGCTCAGCAGAAACTTCCACTTGGTTCATCCCCGTGTCGTTTCTCAGCATCCCTGGACACAGACGAACACTGCCACCTCCCCCTGCCACCCTCCTCGCTTGGCATCGAAGACTCACTCCAACCTGCTGCTGGATTTCCTCCTGGTCCTTCCGGTCTCTCAACTTGAAAACCCCCGGTGTTCCAGCCTCAGACTTCTTTCAACATCCCCGCCCACTCCCTCAGGTGAGCTCATCTGGTGTCATACTTTTAAATACCATCGAATGCTAATGGCCCCAAGGGCGTCTTCCTAGCCCAGACCTGGCTTCCGAACTGCAGACTGTGCCTCCAACCAAGCACTGGCCTCTCTGTGTGGACAGGGAACGAACCATTCGAGCCTGGCACGCTCAAAACCAAACACCTGAACTCACCTCCTCTAGCTTTCCAGCGGCTCAGACAAGAAGATCTTGGGGGGTCAGGCTAGAGTTTTCTCTCTCACGTGCTCCACCTCATTTCCCAGCAGCTCCTTCAGTCTCTGCTTTTGAAATAGAACCCATTTCCATCCACACCTTTGTCCCCTTAGCCAAGCCACCATCGCCTCTCTCCTCCCCAAACCAGAATCACGGCTGATTCACGGTCACTCCCCGGCGGTTTTCAGAGGCTGTGGCTGTCCAGCGGAGTAGAAAGCCCCGCCTCTTTTCTGAGGCGCTGCTGGTCTCGAACCGCCCACCATGTGAGCACTGCCCAACTCCTCACCACTCCGCTCTGCTGCATGATGACAACAGCTTCCTCCCTCCTCTGCCTCCTGCCGTCGAGTCTCAACACTGAGGGTCCGCTGCTCAAGCAAATGTGGGGGTCATGGCTCTCCCCTTTCCAAAACTCCCCACTGTCTCCCCATTCTCCTCAGAGGAAAAGCTCGTTAACTTGACTCAGCAAGCCCCAAGAGGACCTCGCTTCTGCTGAGCCCCACCTCAGCAACCAGAACCGGTCTCCTCTTCTTTTCCTCTGAAAGTCCATCTTGCTGTACCCGACAAAGCGCACTCCACTGGACGGTTCCCACACGTACTCCGACGAGACTCCCAGGGCCAGTCCTAACCCGAGCTGGCCTGCGCGGGCCTCCACAGCAGAGGAACCTTCGGACCCAGGGGCCCAATTCCACCAGGCCATTTGGTCTTCCGTAGGCAGCCTCCCCCACCCCCACCCCCCTCTTGTCCTTGCAAACCGTCTACACACACGTTTTGCCAATTCAACTTTTTGCAGGCATGCACTCATCGGCGGCACGTACCGTGCTCAGTTATGCAACCCTCCCTCCAATCAAGGCCATCAGATGGCTATCTTTCTGGTCCCGTCTTCCCACCGACGCGGCTTAAAGCTGAACCACGCCCCTCCCCCCGAGTCTGTGCCCAGGATCCCTCGACGGCGCGGACAGAGGGGCTCAGGGGCGACCGAGCCTTCCCATTCCTGAAAGATACGGGAACCCTCGGGAACCCATAGGACTGTAGGGCCACGAGGCGTCATTTGAGCCTACGGAGCGATTAACCTCGGTCGTGTACGCCTCCCCCATCGCAAGTGAAACTCCACGAAAGCACACGCCGGCGTTTCCTTTCGTGCCCTAGCTCGGGCGCCCGCGAACAGTCCCCGAGCGCCCCGGGAGGGGGCGGGGAGGGGGGGCGGAAATACGCCGCCCGGATAGCCGGCAGCCAATCGTCCGCAGGCTCGCGCCTCACGTGACCCAAGATGGCGGCGCCCGGTTTGGCTTCAGAGTGAGGGCAACCAACGAGAGGGCTCCGACCTGCCAGAGCGGCCGCCCCGCCGCTTCGTCCGCGGCTGCGTCCCGGGAAGGCGCGAATTCTGGGCTACGTACAGGTCCTCCCCCCACCATTTTCATTGTAGCGGAGGTTTGCAGAAGGCGTGGTCGGTGTAGGAGCCCTCCCCGCTGGCTCCCCTCCCTCTTGCAGTCCCCAGGATTCTAGACGTGCAGGGGACAAGGTTGGGGGGGGGGGGCGGCGGAAAGGGGGTGTCACTATCACGTTTGTTTGTTTTTAACAGTTTTGTTGGCCTCGACTTCGCATATCATGCCCTTGAACATGCAATCATTTCGTGTTGTTTTTTTTTTTTTGGGGGGGGGGGGGCATCACTGCTCTCCGGTGGTGGGAGTAGGAGGCCCAGCCCCACTGCTGGAATTGAACCTCCGTCCCAGTGGGCCGCAGTCCCGCGCACAACCACGACGCCGCCGGGGCTCAGCCCTCTAGTCATCATGGATTGGTGCTACTGACTCCCTTGGCGTGGGCTCCCCTGTCGAAAATGATTACTACCAAAGTCACTATGGGCAGTCCCTGGATGAGAGGTTGCGGGGAGGGGCGTCTGGCAGTGGTTGGGGGGAAATGGGGCGCCAAGAACGATGAACCCCCAAATGAAGACAGTTTCTAAAACTGATGGTGGTGATGATGACACTTCTGGATGTGATGAAACTACTGCATAGTATGATAAGTGGCTTATATGCCAATAAAACCGTTGGGGGGGAGGGGTTATATTGCTACAAAGTTGATGTTTGCAAGGGCCTGATCTGGCCCCGCCGATTTCTCTTTTCTTCCCCCCTAGCAGACGAAGGAGCCCTTTGAAGCCGCTGCTGGATTTGAACCGCCAAACCCATGGGTCGCAGGCCCGCGTACAACCACTACGCCACGGGGGCTCAGTCCCTCGGGGCCCCTTTTTGATGTGGGGGTAAACCCCGGGGCAGGGTTTTGCTGGGAAGAGCTACAGAGGGAAACGCTCCCGTCTGAGGAGGCCCCACCTGGAGGCAGGCTTGTCAAGAAACAATAGCTTCACACGTGCATATTATTTCTTTTTCAAAGGCATTTTGAACAAGGACCCTCCCAGGGTGTCCCATCTGCCCAGCTCCCTGGTGCCTGGTTCAGTGTTTAAGCCCAAATGCTAACTCCCCCCCCCCCCCCCCCCCCCCCCCCCCCCCCCCCCCGGGATTAGCTCATCCACCCCTCACTCCCCCAGGCATTCTGCAGGTTTAAGTCTGGTGATTTCAGGGCCGCCGCCGCCCCCTCCCAGCCTCCCCACCCCCTCCCCAGCCCTAGGGGCAGATGAGCCCTTGGTCACCGCCCCTCCAGTTTCCTGCAGACCCGGCAAACAAAAGGCTTCGGGAAGAGAGGCGCAGCCGAGCAGGGCGCCCTTCCTGCAGGAACAGCTGATGGGGCAAAATGGCCCTGGGGGGAGTGGAGGGACGGGATGGAGTTTCTGGAGTTCTGGCGAGCAGGAGGCTAGACTCTGGGAGCCCAGGGACTCCACCAAGAAGACCTGAGTTTGCTGGGCTCGGCTAAATTCCTGCTGCCTTGTTGGGGGTGATGTCAACCTCAGGGAATGGAGGGGGTGGAGGGGGTGTCACTGGGGTACAGGTGAGCGTCCTGGAAGCTGGAATGGTGAGAGTTGGAAAAGCCTGAAGACCGACGTCATCTCCTCTGGGGCCCAGCCTACCCGCCCCCCCCCCCCTCCTTCCACTTGCCCCGACCTGCTACCCTCTAGTGCTGGCCCCACCCAGGCCGGGCTTCCTGCTCCTCCCCACATGCTGCTCCACTCTGCCAAGCTCCACAAACTCGCCCCGGGGCTTCTGGTCCCTCCTTGATGGGTAGCCACGCTCCCAGCCATGAGCAGTCAGTCCTTCTAGTTCCTAGTTAGAGCCAGGCTCCTGTCTGTCCCCTGCCCCCATTGCTGTCGAGGCTACAAGGGCTAGGAAAAGGCCACATCTAGTTGGGGGGGGGGGGTAATGCTGGCATGGAGTTGGGGTGGGGGGTGGCCTCATATCCTGTCAGGCTGCCAGGGGAAGAAAGGAAACAAAAGACTTCCCCCGGCTGGGACAATGAACCTCCCACCATCTCTCTCCACACCCTCCTCCACCCTAACCCCTTCTTAGCGCTGGCCTCCAGCCCTTCAGCCCCCTTCTCCACCTCCGTGCCCTCTGATAGCCCCGGCTTGTACAACCCTTTCCTCCTTCCCGACTCTGATGAGTGCAGACTGATAAACTCTCTCTGGAGTCTCGAGGTTCCCCCAGGGCTCAGGGTGGCTCCTTCAACACACGCCCTCCCCTCCTTCCTGCGCCTTCCCGCCCCCCCCCCCCCATCACCACAGCCCTCCACACGTAGGCGAGGGCAGGGTGGGAAAAGTTGCAGCGATTGTTAGAGGGTAAATCACACCCCTTGGGTGACCAAGGGAAAGAAGAGGTTTTTTCATCAAAGACTCCAGAGCAGGGGTGGGGGGTGGGGGGGAGCTCCACCAGGGAGAGGGCAGACCAGGTTCTTGAAGGTCTGTTGGACTCTGAGTGCCAGAAGGACACAGTGACGACGGAATCACCGTGCTGAGACCCAAACTCCCTGCCACCAAGCTGGGGCCCGCCCAGAGCGCCAGGGTAGAACTGATCCTCTGAGTTCCACGGGCTGCACCCGCTCACCCGGGCTCACCCCGGCGATTTTGAACTTCGGACCTTGTGATTTACAGCCCAACACTTCACCACTCAGCCACCAGGGCTCCCTCCGATTGGGTGCTGGCTGGCCGTTCAAACTTCTCCACTTTAAAATGAATGGCATCATGAGGCTCATCGTGCTTCTTATGAAGACGCATTGCACACAATCATGTTTGCATCCACAGTCACTGCTCACGGAATCAAAGGATTGATCTGGTCACTATGCTGCCGTGTTCAAAGCTAAGCTGTTCGTGGGCTAAGGTGCATTTTGGCCCAAGACTTGGTATTTTCAATACCCTCAAGGTGCCCTTGACCCAAGCCACGGTCTCTTCAGAACCCTCTCCTGCCTGTGGAAGTTGGACACCACCAAATAAGAAAGAGACAGGTGGGGAGGGGAGAGGGGGATATCTTTGAATCAGGGTGTTGGTGAGGAACAGTGAAAGTGCTATGGACTGGCCGAGAACAAACACATCTGTCTGGGAGGGAATGGTCAGAATGTTCCTTAGAAGTATAGGGGATGAGCCTTGTCTCATTCTTGGCACGTGTGATCAGGAGAGATCAATCCCTGAGAAGGACCACATGCTTGGAATGTGGGTGGAGCAGTCAGTAAACGCCAGGAGGACCCTGGACAAGATGATGGACCCCGTGTCTGCAGCAGGGGGCTCAAACTGAAGAACCACAGGGAGGATGCTGCCCACCGGGCAGCTGGGAAGCAACCCTGGTTATGGTCTGAGATGCCCGTGTCTATGGCAACTTTGTAAGCAACAAGTTCAGCTAGGTTGATGGTATCCAGACAGGAGTGGACTTTGATTTTTCAGGACCCGACGTGTACTCAATTTGGAGAAACGGAAAGCAAACTCACTGCCATCGAGTCAATTCCAACTCACAGTGGCCCTGCAGGACAGGGTGGGACTGGCCCCGGTGACTCCGAGACTGTCACCGTGGACAGGAGAAGAAAACGCTATCCATCTTTCGCCTGCAGTGGCTGGAGGTTTCAGCCTGCAGGCTCTGAGGTCAGCAGCCTGCACGGAGCCACTTAGCCACCAGGGCGCCCTCCCTTTAAGAAGTTCGGTGGAAATTAACTTCCAAACATGCTATTTATCTAGATTGAGAAACTGTTACAAATGCTCAAAGATGACACATCTAGCATTAAAATTCCAGGAAAACAATGATGCCCACAAAAAAAAAAATTCCAGGAAAACAATATATGTACTATATCAGACTTTGATAATACTTTCATTTTCTATTTTTTTCTTCCATATACATACACCCTGCTCTTTTTTTTCCTTTCTTTTATTGTAGCTTCCCATTTATTTCAAATTAGTTTTTTTGTTTTGTTTTTTGTTGGTTTTTTTGGCGGGGAGGCATCACTGCCCTGGTGGGAGTAGGAAGCCCAGCCTTGCTCCCGGAGAGCTGCTGCTGGATTTGAACCGGCAAGCCAGTGGGCCGCAGTTCCGCACACAACCACTACGCCACTGGGGCTCAGTCCCTTGTAGCTTGTTTGGGACCCTAACTACAAGGTCAGCAATTTGACCATGGGCTGCTGCACAGGAGAAAGACAGGGCTTCCTAGTTCCAGTGCATGACCATCTTGGAAGCTCACAGGGGCAGTTTTGCCCTGTCCTGGCGCCAACTTCATGATTGGGAGTCTAGGGGTGGAGTCTAACTTGTCAATCTGGAGATCGCCATGGGGTAGCCAAAAGGAGGCCTCTGTGTGGGGCAGTGGCTTTCTCCTGAGATTTCTGAGAAACCTCCTGGCATGTCCCAATTGGAGCAGAGAAACTGGAAACTTGACTCTCAGTCTCTTGAAGTCGATCCACTGACAAGACAAGATAACGGCATACTGATCGCTCCTGACTGATTCCTGGAGAATGGAGGAGCCGGAGAGGAGGCCACATGGGCTTGCCCTGGGGGCGGAGAAGCTACAGAGAGACCCCTGCCAGCGCTGAGATGCTCCCACCGCCAATGGATACTGCTGATGGACCCTGAACCCTGGAAATGAGGAGGCATGGGGAGACCTCTGCCAGCGCCCGGACGTTTCTACTGCACGTGCTTTGTGAGTCAGAAGGAGACGTTATAGACTGCTTTCAGACATATGGGCTAATATCGGACTTATGACCGTGGATTGGACTAGGCTGGGATGCTTTCTCAATGTCCCATTCCTCTTGTATATAAACCTTTCCCTTATATCCATATGTGTGTCTATGAATTTGTTCCTCTAGTCTACCCGGACTGACACAGTCGGTGAATTTGTTTTGGAGTTTTGGTTTCTCAATAATAAAGGAAAACCATCAAGAGGGCTGATTGACTTTTAAAACTATTAATGGGGGTTTAAAACATTTCTTCGAACTTCCCATTTATTATCGGTCCTATGAAAACTTCTAAAATACCTTTATGGAGAGCCATTTTCATATGTTTATCCTATGAACCTGTTCCTGTTTGCAGTCATTTTCTACCATTATTCTTATCCAAACACGATGATGACCTTATCAGGGCTGTCTTTCAAATTTACAAAGATATGTGGGCACTTAGAGTCCTCCTGGTGGGCTAAGTGGCAGTTCACATTTACAAGTGGCTTCTTGGAAGAAAGACGAAGCTGTTTTCTCCGCTGAAGATTTTACAGTCTTGAAAGCAGTTCTACCCTGTTCCGGAGTCACCACGAGTCACCGATGATTCCACGGCAGAGGGGTTTTGAGGCGGACTTTCCTGATTCGCCATTACTTGATTATCTAGGCTTTAGCTTTATGTCTCTGTGGTCAAATGAATAAGGTTCTTGTTTCTACACCCTTCCTCCCGAACTTCTGAAGGCTCTTCTTTATAAAGATAAATAAATAGGTACTTCTGATGTTGCTTTCCACAAAGGAGCGTCCAGATTTCAGGCTGCTTCGAGTATTCTAATGTCATGACTCACCTGAAAAACCACTTCGGTTTTCCATCCTCCCTAACTAGGGCGGGGAGGTGTGGGGAGTGCTCCGAGGGAAACAGCCCAGGAGCAGGCCCTGTGAGGTGGGGCAGGAGACCCAAGGCTGGGGAGTGGGAAAAAGAAGAGCAATTGTTATCATCGATATGGGGGAAAAAGGAGGCTTCCTTGTTCTTGGAGCCTCTGGGGTGGCTTCAAAGGACAGTATCCAGGTCGATTGCAAAAATATGAGCCACCAGCTGTTGAAGATGCTCCCGTCAACCTTGGCTGGAAGCGTGTGCTAGCCGTGGATCGGGCATGAGCCAGGCAGGGGGGCAGTGTTCTAATAACACGGCCTGTCGGAGCTGGTGGGGCACTCGGGTACCCTGGCGATGCAGTGGCGACTCCGAGGAGCAAGATGAGACTTTCCCTCTGCAAAGAGTCACCGGTCACCACTGCTAAGTCCAGGCAGACTCACAGTGACGCCCGCCCTGTGAGTCTCCAAGACAGTGGAAAGTCCAGTCTTTCTCCGAGTCACTGCTGGGCTGGGGGCCCATGCGTTTCGTAGCCCAGTGCACAGCCACACCACCAGGGTGCCCTCCATAAAGCCTTGGAGTCTGGAATTCCACAGGGGTAGTTCTACCCCTTCTTATGGGTCACAGTGAGTCAGCAGGCATGATGGCGGAGGTTGGGGGGGGGGTAGTGGAGGGGGAAGGTGTCTTAAGTGGTGGTGGTTGTTCTTTGATCCCAATCCTGCAGACACTTGGTTGGCCCATCTCCAGGAAGCTGGCTCTCACAGGTAGAGATCCCCGTGTCCTAGAGAGTCAGAATTCATTCCTGGCCAGGGAGTTTTGTCTTTATTGTCATAATGGGCCGATCGTCCATCCAGATACTGACATGGCTGCTGGGGAGTCACCTGCCTGGAACGCGGTCCTGTGGGGTCTGAAGTCCGAGAGTAGAGGCAGTGACCTCACACCCCCCTGAGTGTTGGGAAAGTCAGGATCTCAAGATGAGATCTCCATGGGAAGGTGTGGCCCTCACCAGATCTCGTGTCAGCTGGAGGACTGAGTGTAGGGTGGCGCCCAGCCTGCAATCTGGAGATCACTGATGAGGCCTCTGTGTGGGCGTGGCCATCTTCAGAGAATTTGGGGAAATGTGTAATTCCTTTTTGGAGACGGAGACACTGTCTCTCTCCGTTCACTTCCAGGGAGACACTCGACTGACCTGGCTGGCTCCCTGGGGGGCAGCCCTAGGGAGAAGCCACCTGGACCTCCCCTGATGCAGCCGGAAACCTGGACCTAGAGAAGCCACGTGGAGACTCCTGCCAGCACCGAGTTGCTGACAACACCCCTGGAACCAAAGACTTTCTACCCACTGGCTTGTGGTTGTCCTGCCTTTGACGTCATGGCATGTGTTTCCTGAGTCTGAAGAGGACTTCTAGATTACTATCGGACACTTGGGCTAATATCGGAATTATGACCTTGGACTGGGTGGAGTTGGGATGTTTTCTCAATGTTCATTTCCTAGTGTATATAAACCTCTCCCTTATATCCATCCATATACGTGTCTGTGGATTTGTTTCTCGAGTCTACCCAGACTCACACAGAAAGGGAGGCGATGGAATTGCGACTGCGTCTTCTGCCCTTCACAGTGCCTACGCCGTAGAACTGGTGAAGATGGGGCTGAGAACCCAAAGGTGGGAAGTTCTTGTGCCCCCAGAGGTACCTTAGTCAAAAGAGCTTCCTTGGCTGATGAGTACGCCAGTGTTTCCATGTAGCTCACTGGTCACGCGAGAACTCCTTGGTGCTGTCCCTGAGCCTGAAGCACGAGGGGTCTTTATAGGAGATGGCAACGTGGGCTAGCTTTGGCTTGAAACAGCCGGTCAGCAAAGTGTTGACACCTCTCTCTGAGGGCTCAGTTCTCCTCTGACGCGTCCATGTGCCCTCCACCAGTGCTGGCTGGTTTGACAGCAGCTGACCGGGGGCAGCTGTTTGCCTTTGCGTCCCTTCCACTGTGCGTGAGGTCACCTTCATCAGAGAGCCACTGGAGGGCCGTCTGCAGCAGCACGAGCCCGTTGAGGCCAGGAGACGTGTCCTAAGGAGTGATCTGTGGGTGCATCCCAATCCCAAACCAAACCCACTGCCATGAGGCTCATTCCAATTGCCAGGGAGCCCACAGCAGGCTTTTTTCCCAGGCTGCACACATTTTTACGAAGGCAGGCAGCCTCATCTCTGCCCAAGAGTGGCAGCTGGTGGGTTTGAACCACTGGCCTGGCAGTAGCCCACGGCTCGCTCACCCGATGGTGTCATAGATGTTTCTTTTTTCTTTTTTTGGCATCACTGTTCTCCGGTGGTGGGAGTAGGGTTTCTTTTTTCTTTTCGTGATATTTATTTGGGACTAGGTACCAGATGACATGCCGAGGGGAGGGGCCTGATGCACCCTTTATATGGGACGGGCTTGGCTAACCTGGAACCCCTTTTTCCCTCTAGTGAGGGAGCCTGGTCCCCAGGAGGCTGATAAACAGGTGAGCTGTTAACCTCCTCAGCAGCTGCCAACTGCCTCACCTGTTTCCCCATCCCTGGATCCATCAGAAGCTAGTTTTCTCCCAGCTCTTCAATCTCATCATCATTCAGTGCTTTCCCGCCAAAAGAAAGCCAGCAAGAGGCTCAGATCCCCCCTGAGCAGGGTTGAGGGCAGAGCTTGGGAGGGGACGGAAGGCACAACTTTTAGAGGCTCGATGTTCAGGGCGGGGGTGGGGGTGAATAACCCCAAATAGGGAGAGTGGGCTTGGGATAGGCTGGCCAGGAGGGAGGAAAGGATTCCCAGCCCCAGGCTGGTCTGTCTGGCTCCAGCGAAGCCGGCTGTTTCCTGCCCCGGGTGACCCCCCACCCCGGAGCAGGGCTCAGGCAGGGCATCGAGGAAGGGCAGGGGTGTGGGGAGCACCTCTTGTGTCAAGAAGATAAGTACATGGGGACAAGAGGTCATGGCAGGCCTGGCTGTCCTCTCTGGAGAACTGGAGGCGCCTGGCAGCTCCCCAGACATCTTCAGATGCCTCCCCCCCATTCTGTGCTCCTCCAGACTAGATTCCTACGAATCTGTTGTAGGTTTTAAGTCCTTTCCTTCCACCTCTTCCATAGGCAATTCCTGCAGCCACCACCCCAGACACCCAGGCCCCTCCAGTGGAAGGGGCTCATGGGAGGACTGTTTCCTGGACCCTCCCATTAACTGATGGGACTGGGTGTGTGTGTGTGTGTGTGTGTGTGTGTGTGTGTGTGTGGAATTGGCAGTGAGAGGAAGGGCCCCTCCCAGCTATCCCCAGGGCCCCCAGGAGCTAGACAGGAAACAGCTTCAGGAAAGACAGCAGCGGCCACTGTGACACCCGCCGTCCCCCTCCTCCCCCCACGCCGAGGGGTCAGGCCTGCTGGCGGCAGACAAGCCCCCACAAACACGAGTGACGGGGGCCATCTGATGGGACGCGACCCTGACTTCCCTTACTTGGCTACCCTCCTCCTCCCCTCCGCCCTTGGCTCAGGTCCGGGCGGGGGCAGGGGGGGCGCACAGTAGGTCCCTACTGGTTCGGGTTAGTTAGAAAGTGGTGTGAAGCTCTGCTCCGGGGTTATCTAAACTGGGCTCACCGCCCGGGGGCCTGCTGGGCGCCCCTTCATCCTCCAAACCTTCCACCTTCCCTTGGATGCCCACGCAGGGGCTGTGGGGACCCAACAAGGGGTCCGAAGTCCGCAGGAGGGCCAGAGCAGGGCGTGCGTGCTCCGTGGGTGAGCCCGCGCGTGGCCCTCAGTTGCGCGCAGGGTGGGAGGGGGTGTCTCTCGGCTCTCTCGTGCCCGCCGCGTTCGGACCTGCCGCGGGGGTCCCCGTCCCCGACACGCGGTCACCCGGGCCCGGCGCCCGGCCTGGGCGCGCGTCTGGGCGGTCCCTGGGCGCCTGGCTCGCCGCCCCTCCCCCTTCCCCAAACTTTCTCCCAACTTCCCGACCTGCTCCGCAAGGCGCCCCGCTCGCTTCCCTCATGAATTATTCAGCAGGGCGCGCTCCAATCAGCGTGCCCAGGGCCCCCTCGCTCGCCCAGCCCGGCCCGGGTCGGGGGGGCCGGGAGGGGGCTCGCCACCGCCCCCCGCGCGCGCCCCTCCCTCCCGGCCAGGCGCCGCCCGGCCCAGTTCCAGCTCGGCCCAGCCCCGGCCCGGCCCGCCCGGCCCCGCGCTGCAGGCTCCCTCCCTCCCGCGCCAGCCTCGCTCGGCTCCCACCTTCTCCGCCGGCGCGGCGCGCGATCGGCCCGGCGGCGGCGGCGGCGAGAGCGGCGCGGCTCCAGGGAGGGGGGGAGACCGCGCGGGCTGACCCACCCCCAGCCAGCCGGGGCGGGACCCCCGAAGCCCCGGCGGGACCCCGCCGCCAGCCACGTCTCGGCTCTGCGCCCCCGCGCCCGGCCGCTGCCAGGACGCCCCCCGCCC
>PVJH01042553.1:0-14214 GCA_004026705.1 Nesogale talazaci
CAAGGCAAACCACTAAGGGTTTGCAGCAGAGCAGCAGGGGGAGCAGAGCATGGGAGTGCCAAGGATAGACTTTGGGGCCAGGGTGTCACACCCCATTGGACTCAAGCAGGGGACACTGCTGGAGGTCAACGAACAGACCTTAAACGGTTTATAGTTTTTAATTTTGTTATTATCATTTTTATTTTTTTACTTATTTATATATTTTTTCTGGACATTGTTTTGCCTTCTTTGGTCGCTTCATCTTATGATGCTTTGGGTTTTTTGTATATAGTATCATCTCTGCAGGTCTACCTAGAAAAGATAGGCTGGGTGAATTGTCTGGAGGAGAAAACAACGAGACTGATGGTTCCAGGGGGACACGGGAGATGGGGAGGAGGGGGAAAGGAGGTGGTGTTGACCAACCGAGGGATAAGGGAACAACAAGTGATCCAAAATCAGTCACATGGTGGGTGTGGGAGGCCTGGTAGGGATTGATCAAGGATAATGTAACCAAGAGAAATTACTGAAACCCATATGAAGGCTGAGCATGATAGTGGGACAAGAGGAAAGGAAAAGGAAATAGAGGAAAGAACTGGGGGGGGGGGTGAGTAAAGGACATTTAGCGGGATTCTTGAAGGTGGAGAGGTGAAAGTGAGGGTGAGGAGTTGACGGCAAGGGTCAAGAGGTGGAGGTCGAGTTCTGGGAATATGAATTGGGGGTTGAAGGTGAGAGAGGTGGAGGTAGGGTCTTGGGCTGAGGGTGGGCAGGGATCCACACTGGACACTAGAGATATCAAGGAAGCCATTGGCTGTGTCCTTGGAGATCAGGTGTGAGGTAGGGACTGCACACCTAGCTTGGGGGCTGCACCAGCCTGTGTGAAAGCTGCTAAGATTTTATAGTAAAAGAGCTAGAAGAGAAGAGCTAGAGGAGAAGAGCTCTAGGCACCAGGGCACTTCAAGTCCTCGGATGAGGAGGGAGCAAGAAGGGAGAAAGAGGAAAGTCTAACAGAATATTCTTGTGGGAGCCCAGGCAATATGTTGTAAGGAGGAGAGTTGTAATCCATCCTTTATCTTCATCAGCAAGTGCTTCAAGTCTTCCTTACTTTGAGTAAGTGCGATAGGTGGGTTTATTTTTATTTATTTATTTATTTTTAGGCATCACTGCCCTGGTGGTGGGAGTAGGAGGCCCAGCCTTTACTCCCGTGAGCGGGAATTGAACCTCCATCCCAGTGGGCCGCAGTCCCGTGCACAACCACTACGCCACTGGGGCTCAGCCCGACATATAGACATTGACAAATACATTCACTCTCTTGGTCCTGACATAGTGACAAGGTGCCTCTGTGCCTCGCTGTCTTTTATTAGTTTCCACAATCACAATGTCACTCCTAAGGACCTGTTCGATTGTCGAGGACTTGTATCTGACAGACAGAAATGTTTTCTTCAGATGGCTTCTAGTTCTTGATGAAAGATGAACAGAAGTCATCAACTAGACTGGAGACATGGGAGGGAAGGGCCAGTGGTTTGCCCCAACTCCAAATTCATTGCCACTGAGTTAATTCTGAATCACAACAACTGCTTTTAGGTCTTAAAAGGTGACCAGGCGTCCCCCCTTTTAACAATTTTTCCGTGTCCCATGGTCTTTAAACTTCTTCTTTTTTTTTTTTTTTGGCATCACTGCTCTCCGGCGGTGGGAGTAGGAGGCCCAGCCCCACTGCTGGAATTGAATCTCCATCCCAGTGGGCCCCAGTCCCGCGCACAACCACTACGCCGCCACCGGGGCTCAGCCCTCCCACGGTCTTTTAAAATTAAAATAAATATATTACAATACTCTTTTTGCGTTCTGTGTAAATTTTTGGTCCATATAGACCAAATTTTTAATTAAGATCCCTGGTCAATGGTGTCCCACTTAAAATCTGGTCACTTTATTTCAGGATCGAATTGAACTGTCTCTGGGTTCCCTCAGTTGTCAATCCTTACGACAGAAGAAAGCCTCAAATTTCTCCAGAGGAGCACTTTGGTAAGTTTGAAATTGTAGACCTTAGTCAGCAGCCTGACAGAGGTATGAAAAAATCACCTCGGAGAGGATTCAGCAGTGCCAGGTAGCCTTGAGAGCTTGCTGGAGTGAGGGGTTGTGTCAGGATTTAAACAGGGAACACTAGCTTCTGATGGAGGGGCTAAAAAGGAAACTGCTCGGTTATTCAAGGCTGTGAAAAAGATGAAGGCGCTCAGTGAGGACAGACTGATGCCGTGGCCCCAACGATGGGTCCAGGCATAGGAATAATTGCGGACGCAATGTTCATTCTGAGGTGCCCTGGTGGCTGTGGGTTGGAACAAAATAGCAGAAATACTTTAAGTGGGGGCTTTAACAAACATAATTTTATTCTCTCAGGATATAGGAGGCTGGCAGTCCGACCTCAGGAAGCACCTTATTCATTGGTTCATCTTCCTCCCCTCTCTCAAGGGCTCCTCTTCTAAGACGTGCCCTAAACGAAAGCTGCCTTATTCACAGAAGGAAGAAAACCCATGCCCAAAGGCATGTTAGAATTTACCATTCCTCTTTTGTAAGGACACAACTTAATCCATAACACTTTAATTAGGTAACAGGCAGCAGCACGGACTGGGGGCTTGTGAGAAACGCAGACTCGCAGAGGCACCACAGAGAGGGTCCTGCCTTTTAAGCAGCTGTCAAGGTGATGTACATACACGTTTAAGGGGCACCGGCTTCCAGAAGAGATGTGGAACACCAGGAGGATGGGCTGCTTGTATCTGAGATAGGTGGGGGGGGCGAAGTGGGGGAGGAGGGGTGCTGTCAAGGGAGTCTTGGTGGCACAGGGATTAAGAGTTTGACAGCTAACCGCACGATGGGCAGTTCAAATCCACCAGCTGCAGGAGGAAGACGCTGCGCTCGGCTTCCATCAAGATTTCAGCCCAGGGGTTTGCGGGAGTCGGGCACACCGGAGGGGCTGATACTTCTCACAAGGTCCCAGGCGGGCCCGGCCGCTGCCAGGAGCAGCGGAACTGGCAGACATAGTCCCTGGGCGTGAGCTTCAACCTGGGCAGCTTTAGGCAGGCAGCAGGGATCGTGGATGGGGCCCTCGATCACTTCGATTTCACGATCGACCGAAGATCCGCCCCTCATTAAACTAGTGTATTCGATCTGCCTCCTACGGGCTTGTAATTGGCGGTCTGGTGGGTTTTCCGATTAGATTTCTTCCCCAGCGCTTTAAAAAAGCATCGTAACCCCCTTTATCTCTCTTTGGCTCGCCCACTGCCTTCCTCCCCCCGCCCTCCCCCTCCGATCATTTACAGTGGGACCGGCCACCGGGGCTCTTCCTCGCCTTACCGACCTCCCCGCGGCCGAGGGACGGGTTCTGCACTCAGGGAAAACCAATAGCTATCTGATGGCACCGAACAGGGCCCAAACCCGCGGAGATCGAGGGGCGTGGCCAGACGATTCGTGCTGCCTGGGTCCTGCGTGCTCTGCGCGCTGCGGACTCTTTGCGTCTGCGTAGTTCGCCGAACTCCCTTTCTGCCTCCGCTGCCGCCATGGCACCTGTGGTTAGTATGGCTCCTCGTGAGGCCTCCGCGCCGAGAGGCACGTGGGCATCGCAGAGCCCGGCTCCTGCCCCGCATCCCGGGGGACGTCGCCCTGCAGCGCCCTGCTGGGGCTGAGGCGGCAGGAGGACCGGAGAGGGCCGGCACCGCTGCGGGTGCCCCCAGCACGTTGTGGGCGGAGGAGGCCGCGGCCTGGCGCCCGGGAGCGCGATCGGGAGCTCTCGGCGGCCGGGGCTCCGGCTCGCGCCTCGGCCCGGGGCCGGCGGGAAGCTGGAACGGGCGGGCCGCGGCCGGGGCTGCTCGGAGCCCGGCGGGAGGCAGTCTGGGCTAGCCTCCCTGAGCGCGGGGAAGTCTGCCAGGGGGTCCAGCCCCCCGCGGGAGCCGCGCTTCGGTGGGCTTGACCCCCCAAAGGGTGCTCTTGCCCGCCTGTTGTAAGGACGAAGGAGACTTCTAAGGTCCGCGGAGGCCCCTTTGCGTTTGGGGCAGGCTCCCCGGCCCGGCTGTGATTGAAGAAAGGTGGTTTCCGATGCTGCCGCCCCCGAGATCGTGCCTCTCCCTCGGTGCTCGGACGGTCTGGTTAACTTTTGCGATGGCCGGGTGGGATGTGTTTTAAATGTTCCTGATGCATCTGGACTGCTTGGGTTTAAAACGGACGCGGAGGCTTGCCTTGGGGCCGGACCTGCACTTGCTGAGTGTGTGTTTCTGGGGTTAGATCTTAAAGCAGCCCCCTGGCTGTGATGGGAGGGAGACGGTGTAAATCAAGGGCAGCGGTTCGGGCAGGTTTTTAAGCGCTGGGCCGCCACCGGAAATGTCCGTTCCAACCCACCCAGCGGGTCTCTGGGAGAAGGACCCCCAGACAGGCTGCCTGTCCCCATAAAGGTTAGCGCTAGGACACCCTATAAGACGGTTGTCCGCCCCCTGGGGTGGCCTTGAGTCACTGATCGGCCTGACAGCTCACTTGAATGGTAACAAGTGTCTGAAAAGTTGCAGTTCTTTGAAACATGAGGGAGGTAAGATGTGTTCTTTGGAATTGGGGTCTTTGATACTTAGATTCAGCAGAGATTTCTAAAAGTAAGTAGGAGTTAGGTTATACAATGTATTTCAATGGGGACAGATCTGGGGAGGAGTGCCCCCCTCCTCAAGCTTCCAGTGAAGAAACTGGGGCCTCTGGATGTGCTGAAACTGGTGCTTTAGAAATAAATAGTTGACAGCATGAAGTCCAGCACAGAGCCAGGGGTTGCAGGGAGTGGGGGGCAGGGAGTAACTCACAAGCGAAGCTTTAGGCCCTGCACACACTAGTGTGGCCCAGGTGCTGGAACTCTGTGCTAGGGCTTCAGAGAGAACAGGTGAGATTCATTGGGGCAGGTGTCTGGAGAGAGTAGACAGGTCTTGATTTCAGTTGGAGATTCTTTTTTAGGCATTACAGTGTTTAGAATGAAAGACTCAAACAGTACTTGAAAGGTTATTGGGGATTTCAGGGTAGATAATAGAAGTTAGATTTCCCTCCTCACAGTTCATAAACAGACCTGCAATGGCATTTTGGGGGTTGGGTTGGGGAAGAGTATTTTTTTTTTCTTTCCTCATTCGAGTGGGGAGCCCCAGACCCATCAGCTCTGTGTAGGGTGGCCCTCTTGGGCAGAGCCAGGCTCTGGGACCATACACAGCTCCATCTCCGTGGGCCTGGTGTTTATACGGGCTGTCATGTTTCTGGTGTGTTTTTGTCTTTGCGAATTTTTCCCTGCCTCACCTTCCGTCTGGTTTGTGTGTCTTCTTCGCCTTAGAAAAAGCCTGTGGCGAAGGGGGGCAAAAAAAAGAAGCAGGTTCTGAAGTTCACGCTTGATTGCACCCACCCTGTAGAAGATGGAATCATGGATGCTGCCAATTTTGTAAGTGCCCTTCTTGCTGCCCCTCCTCACAGACTTGCCGTTGCTGTCCTGAAGGTCCCCGTGGGCAGCAAAGCGAAGCCCTGCCCAGGCCTGGGCTGTTTCTACCATGGCTGCCCATCAGACCTTTGTCTCTGTAGGTTCTTTTTTTCCTAATCGGCTGATTTGGGGGGAAAGTGGATCCCCAGACCTTTCTAGTTCAGTCCGAAGCTTGGATGAAAGCCGTTGAGGGTCTCCACTGACAGGTGTCCAGTCCTCCTACAAGGCTGGCCAGACATCTGCCACAGCCTCCATCACCCTGGGCACAAACCCTCTGGGAGCCCAGGCCTCCTTTCAGACTTCATGCAGGCTGGCACCATTCTCTCGTAGGGACACAGGGTCAGCCTTAACCACGATGCCCACTATGCTGGTCCCAGTTGTTAGATACCAGCGAGTCATTCCCGTTTGACCCATGTACAGTGGCAGAAAGCCGTGCCGGGGCTGGAGCCGTCCCCAGGATTCGTAGTTGAGCCCCATGGTGCAGCTGCGATGTCAGTCCGTCTCACCAAGCCGCTTCCTCTGTCGCTTACCACGCTTGCTGTCTTCAGGAGCCTGTCGTGGCAAAGTGAGGATGAGGTGGGCTGCACTCCACAGGGTCGGTGGTTCAAAACCACCAGGGCCAGAGCCTCCTGTAAACCGTCTCAAGATCCCACAGGGGGTAGCCATTGACTTGACAGCAGTGAGGTTTTTTGTTTTTTAAGATGTTCTTTCCCAGGGACTGTGTTCTCCTAGTGACATATCAAGTAGGTTCTCGAGAATAATCCTTTCCTTCTCTTTCTCCTCTTTAGTTTTCAAAAAATCATTTTAGTTAAAATTTGCCAAGAGACAGCCAAGCTGTTCACGGGATCCTCCCTCCTCCCTGAACTTTGGTTGAGCTGCCCCCCCCACCCCCACCCCCCAACCAGAGTGCTGCTCAGCCGTCATCGTCGTCGGGCAGGTGGCAGCGTTTCCGGCTGCTTCCCATCTCGTCATCGGGTCAAGGTGTAGATTATCTTGCTTGCTGGTTTGTAATTGCCGCTCGATCCTTTGACCAGGCTTTCTGGTGATTTTTTTCCCCCTATGCACCTCCCCCACCCACCCCCAACACCTTGTATATTCCGCCTTATTCTGCAATAATCTTATATCCCACTTACACCTAGAAAAATGACATAATGACAGCCATGGGACCTGGGGGGTGCAGGCTTCTTACTTACATGTGCTCAGGTTTCCTAAGTTTACTTCTTCACGTCTTTCGGGGCTGAAAAACAAACTCATTTTAAAACACGCAGGCATTTCAGGCTTGCTCGCGGCCCCCATGCTACAGGACGGGGATCAGCGTACCTTTTACAGTACAGAAGGCCCTGGATTGTCCTCAGCTACTAACTTAAAGGTGGTGGGCAGGCTTAACCCACCCTGCGGCACCGTGGAAGAAAGCATCTCTGCCCTGCAAGAAGTCCCTCTCTCTGTTGGCTGGCTTTCTTCACTGTCAAGGCTTTATCCAGGAACAGCTTCTCTGGCTTCTTCCAATTGAGCGGCCTTGTGTAGGTCCTGTTCTGGGACTTCCCTCGCTCCTTCCCATTGTCTGCTGCTCCCCCCACAGTCATTTCTGTATTTGCTGTCTGACCTCCTGGAGAGAGGTCAGGAGCTTAGACGTCCTGACTCATGTACTGACCGCAGGTGGAAAGGGCCAGGCGTCCAAGAGCTACGTTAGCAGTTAACAGATTGGGGATTGTCTTTTTAAAGTAGTGAAGTGTAGGAGTTTGAGCTACGAGAGACTTGGACTTGATTCCACAGTAGCAACAGCAGCAAAGCTGTGGATACTTCCTCTTCTTATTTGAACAGAGACCTTCCCCAGCTGTGGAGGGGGGTGACTTGGAGGAGTTCTGCTGGAGCACGCAGGGGCCCTTGAGCATCCTGTCTGGTTTGCTCCTTGGAGTTTGGAAACTGAGCTTGCCGGCCACAGGGCTCTCTCCTCAGACTTACAGGTTGCATCTATGTCCGGTCAAACACTGCCACTTTATATCTGCTGTTCCAAAGATCTCAGACCCTAGTCCCAGGGGCTACAAAAATTTGTGAGAAAATGACATTATCTTTTAACTCCCACATTTCATGAACTTTTTGTTGCTCCTTTGTTAGTGAAAATGAAAGGTGTGCTAATTTTAAAAGACTAGAGATTTTAACATAAAACAATAAATGCAGAAAAGTGCCTCTTTAAAGCTTTAAGAAGCTTAGGTGATACTTAGATGGCTACAGTGACCCTGAGGAAAGCCGTGGTTGTTGCGCCCCCTCTCACACCAGTGAAGGCCGGGCAGCACCAGAGGAAGGCAGGATTCCTGGAACAGTGGAGGTTTGTGATGCAGCGAGCTGAGTGCACTGTGGGCCCTGCAAGGGGTTAGTCTCAGAAGCAACACAACCAGAACATTCTGTAGCCACAGGATGGCTTGCTTTCTTTAGACACTTAGGTCATTTGGTCACTTTCTAGATCAGGACATCGACCTCAGAGAACCAGGTGAAAATGACAAACCCTCAGTGGGAAGGATAAACTCAAAGCCCTGACATCCCCACTCAGGAAGACCGAACGGGATCGGGCACGGCTTGGTCCCATTAGATGTAAAGTCAGTATTTAAAAGAACAGAAGCTTTCTTCAGTGTTCAGAGCAGTGGTTCTCAACCTTCCTAATGCCATGGCCCTTTATTGCAACTTCTCATGTTGTGGTGACCCCCAACATAAAATTGTTTTCGTTGCTACTTTATAGCTGTAATTTTGCTACTGTTATGAATCCGGCAACCCCTGTGAAAGGGTCATTTGACATCCCCCCCCCCCCCAAGGGGTCGTGGCCCACAGGTTAAGAACCGCTGGTGTAGAGTAAGAAAATGCCGGGTGGGTGAGCCTGTCGCTGCACTAACTGACCCCTTTGGTTTCTCCAGGAGCAGTTTCTTCAGGAAAGAATCAAGGTGAATGGGAAAGCGGGTAATCTCGGGGGAGGAGCGGTAACCATCGAAAGAAGCAAGAGCAAGATTACTGTAACCTCCGAGGTGCCTTTTTCCAAAAGGTGAGAGTTGCTGGGAGCGTGTGCCCCTCCCTGTGGGGACGTCAGCCGCAGTGGGCTGCCTCTGCTGTCTCCAGAGCCGTGCTCAGGACAGACAGCGTCAAGGGGACGTTGCACAGGCACTTAGGGGTCATCCCCCTTGGGGAGTTTGTGTTTCCACTTTTGCTTTTCACGGGCTCAAAATTTTGAGCCACAAAGACGCTTGCTTTTTTTCCCCAATGATTTTGTTTGTTTGTTTTTGTTTTTTGGTGGGGGGGGCGTATCACTGCTCTCCGGCGGTGGGAGTAGGAGGCCCAGCCCCACTGCTGGAATTGAACCTCCGTCCCAGTGGGCCGCAGTCCCGCGCACAACCACGACGCCACCGGGGCTCAGCCCAGGTCCCTCCTTTCTATTCCACCTTCTTCACCCTCCCAGGATCACCACTCCCACCACTAGTCCTCACAGAGAGGCTTTTATCAGACCACCTGGGATTGCTTCTTGGCTGGGTTGCACTGAAGAACTGGGATTTCTGTCTTTGTCTTAGCTCTTAGGGCAGTGAATTGGGAATTCAAAAACCCTGAGTTTGGGCTGAAGCACACCACAGAATCACCTTGGGGCCATTTTCTTCCTTAGGGTGTGGATGGTTTCTTGGTTCTGCTACATTATAGCCTTGAGAAGAGATTAAGATACCTAGCTGACACCTCTTTGTTGCCAGAATGGACAGGTGTCTGTCTACCTGGCTCCTGGCGCAGCCCTGGCATGATCTTATCAGTCGGTAATTATCCCAAATAAGCCTACTTGGTTTTCGTGACTTTTATTTTTAGTCAAATCAGTCCAGCGGTGACTTCAGGGTTGTGTGTGTGTGTGTTGATGATCTGAGGAGAGAGCGTGAAGCTGCACAGGACCTCCCCAAACACAACGCAGACTCGCTGCTGGGGCTCTGTAGGGCAGGAGAACTGACCCAGTGGTTTCTGAGACATACGCTCCATGGGAGCAGAAAGTCTCTTTGTCGAGGAGGTTTTGAACTGCTGGCCTTACTAAGGTTAGCATGCCAATACCTGATCCACTATATCACCAGGCCTCCACCAGGCTTCAGCTTCTGAGTGCTACAGAGCCCAGGGAGAAGATTCTAGAATTCCTATGGGCTGGGTGTGAGCTTCCCTGCCTAGCAAAAGAAAGTCTTCTAATCCAGCTTCAATTTGTTGCCCAGAGGGAGAGGGGAAGAAGTCTTACTCTTTGTAGATTCTAAAATGGCTGTGTTCTTGAATGCATAGCTGTGGGCCTTTGAGCTTCCTGAGTTCTTGATGTAATTTTCCGGCCTTCTTTGAGGGAAATTTCAGACTCTCTGAGCTGTTGAATTGAGAACCTTAACTAGGGACCCAGTGGGTGTGTTTAGGTCAGGGAAGGAGGGTAGTGGGTGTGAGGCCTTCCCAACTTAGTTCTCAGGAGCTGGGGGAGTCGTCCGAGGGACATGTTAACATGCCAACGAGTTACACAGGCATCTCTACACAGAAGAGATGGTAAGAAGCACTAGTCCGGTGGAACAGGGAGAAACTGAGGCATGGCACGGCGAATTGGTCCCTGTGGCACTTGGGGTGGTGTCACCTTCCCCCCTTCTCTTGCCAATCTTAGGAAGTTGGCTGGATGGATGGCTCCCTGGGCCTTGTTCAGCCAGAGAGAAGATTAGGATGCTGAGGGTTACGTGGCTAGACTAGACTGCTGGGCACAAGAGACCAGATGCTGCCGTTCTGTGACAAGCGGGGTTTCTAACAGCAGTTTGTTGTTGCAAGTCCAGGCAGAGGCAGCCATTGGGCACCACGTGCTCTGGTCATGGGTATCTTGGGGCAGAAGTGAGTGGGTAAAGGCAGCCTTTGAAGCAGTTCCAGTGACCAGACCACCAAGCAAGGGGGCAAGGGTGTGAAGTGCAGGGAGCTTGGTGGAAGCGGTGACCTCTCACTGACTGTCCTTGCCGCCCACATATGCTTGCCAGAGTCCAAAAGGCACTTACAGGTGCTGGGTGTTGGCTGCGGATGTTTCTTGGGCAGTTGTGACGTTTATTTCTGTGCCCCAACTTTTATGGCTCACTTAGAGGAAATGGGGTGTCGGTTAGGTATTTTTAGAAGAGTGGAAAAGGTGTTTTGAATGCAGACTTTAGAAAATGGGAAATGTCCCCCCATGTTTGAGCATTGCCATCTGTGGAGTGTGGTTCTCAAGTGTCCTTTCTCTGCAGGTATTTGAAATATCTCACAAAGAAATATTTGAAGAAGAATAATCTACGTGATTGGTTGCGTGTGGTGGCCAACAGCAAAGAAAGTTATGAATTACGCTACTTCCAGATTAACCAGGATGAAGAGGAGGAGGAAGACGAGGATTAGCTCTTCTTGGGAATATTTTGTATGAGCCCTTTAATAAAACTTGGGAACGAAACAGCTGGCTGTCCTCGTGTCTCTGCAGCGTGGAGGACAGGGCGCTGGGAGGCCCAGGGCCCTGCGGGGCCTCCACTCACTCCTGTTACTTGGGGAAGTGACAGTTGGTCTAGTGCTTCTGAACAAGATGGGCCTCGCACTTCTGCGCCACCGAGGATGGTGTGACGAGGGCGGGAGCGGCAGCTAGTCCCTGTTTGAGATGAAAGATGTTGACAGACTGACCGTTTTTTCTGGTGCTTTTTCTCCAAGAAAGATTCAGGAGTAGAGCACACAGGGCCTTCTCACTCGTTCAGAGCCAACAAGGGGCTGCTTCTGCGGGCCTGTGTGTGTGGAGCCATGTCCAGTGTCAATAAAGGCAGCTTTCTGGGGATCTGTGTTACTGCCACTTAACTGGCAAATTACCTTATAAAACTGTTCTGTGTATACCTCCCCTCTTTTATCCCTATAGAAATAAAACGTTCTTCAGAATGGCTGTATTCTACTGCCTTTCATCTAAGGGCTCGGAGGCTGCATGTTTATAGAAGCCTAAGGTATTCAATTAAGTCAATCTGTCAAATAATCATTGTTTCTACAAGTCATTGCAACAAATTGCCTTGGCATCCAGCAGAGGGCGCTGGAGCTTCAAGCATGCCAAGAGCTCGGTCGCCTTTCCCCAGAGGGTGGGGCACAGAGAGGTGGCCCCAAGACAGGCTTTCCAGAGTCCCAGGGACTTGTCACTGCTCTCCTCGGCCAAGATTTGATTTTATGCCAGAAGTAATCCAACAAATGAATGTTAAACAGTCCAAGCATGGTTTCTTCAGGACGTTGAGGGGGCACGCCCTCATCTTGCGGTTCTGTTCTCAGGGGCAGATGGGAGAGATTATTCATACGGTTGTAGAGATTTAATTGTCGGTGACCAAGGACACTGGAGAGTGATCTTGGGAAGAGACCCTGTAGGAAGGAAACCATCTGCCGGTGTCTGACGGTCACCTATAATCACACTTCCCAGGAGCTTGCGGATGCACGGCTAATTGCCATACCTGCAGGTGTGCCCGGCTAGCTGCCTCGCTGGAAATGAGCCTCTTGCGTCCCACCTCGCCTCCGTTTCACATCGGCTGCTCCTCAGATGGAATTGACCATGTTGAGGCTTTGTCATTTCATTTATGAAGCAGGTGCCAGCGTTTTCTATTTCTATGCAAATGCCTTCAAGCAGAATTGGCTGTCTCTGTCCTGAAAGAAGGCAAGATTATCTTTGTAACTTTACTGGCTCCCAGTCTCATGAGTCACTTTCCTAGCAAGCTGGTGACGGGTTATTAGCACCTCTTACTCATGTCACCCCCAAGTAGTAATACTCTCGGTCGTAAAACAAATCCAGAGTTGACATTTGCATCAAAGGTAGTACTTTTTTTCCCCCCAATGTTGCTTCCATTTAGTTTTAGTAATAAAATTTTTCTGTCTCTTATGTGATTGGAAACATTTTGATTTAAAATTACCAGTCACAATTCAAGAAGCAAAAGTTTATTTTTCTAATCAATTGACCAAGCTGTGAATCTTAAGTCTTCAACAAGTGTTGCATCTTATTATTTCCATTGCATAAGACCTACTTGATTATTCCTGGTATATAATAGTTGGTTCTCCAGTGGTTCCCATTTGTCGGACAGTGGCACGGTGACCTTTGCTCTCGAGGCAGAACGAATCCTTCCAGTGCAGCATCACATCCTGGGTCCATCCATCTCTACCGTGGTTGGCCAAGGAGTGCTGCTTTGGCTGCGAGAGCTTCATTCTGCCGAAGATGATATTCCTGAAATCTCATATTCTTTGTGTCATTTAGAAATATTTTTCTGTAAGCAATGCTCTGAACAAGTCGTCTCTTCAGGTTTTACATCTCTTGTTAGGAAGTCTTTAACAGTCCAAAAAGCAGATTTCTGTAAGTTGATTGTAGGTTCCAAGAAATTCCTAAAACTGTCTTACCTGATCGGATTCTGGTATTTGCGCAGCCACAGTCTTTTGGCATGTTGGAGTCGCCTTTTCTGATGCATGAGTTTCGTTTCTGTTCTGGAATGTCAGTTGCCCAACGTTTTCTCAAGTGACTCCAGCAAGTCTGCGTTCTCATGCACAGGTTTCTGCATCCAATACCATAGTCTGGGGGTGCTTCCCTGCCGTAGTTGGTGGGCGGCGGAGGAGCAGGGTCACAGTCCTAAAGTAGGTTCGTAAAACCAACCCAAACTTGCCCCAGATTTTGAAACTTGTTATAAAATTGAAGCGCGTTGATTTTTCAGTGGTTCCCCTCCCCCCTCCCATGTGTTTTTAAACTTGTTATTGAGGAGTTCTGGTGGCATTGGGTATTTAAATGGTTGTCACGTGGCTACTATTACCGATCGGGGGTTTCTCTCGAAGGTCCGGCATGTTTACTACATGGAAGCGAACACTTGGTTGGTCCTCTTTGCTGATGATTGCGCATCCACAGTCTTGCTTAAGTTGTGAAGAAAATGCAACCTTGGATTTTCTTCTGCTTAGTGCTGTTTCAGCCTCAAGGTCACGAGATCCGGGAGTGGGCCCAAAGACCCAGAACCTGGGAAAGAACTGCTACCCAATGGTGCTTTCTGATGGGGACTATGCAGTGTCTTGCTCAGCTGTGTCTGAGCCAGGTGCCTTTGTGTCTGCCCCCCTGGCCTGTGACTCACTCACCTCTGTGTGCCGCACTGTGGGGGCACAGAAAGGCCTGGGTCCCAGGCCTCCCTGGCCGTCATGAGCGGGCTGCTGGAGGAAGCTGGCTGCCGGCGGGATCTCAGCCCACTGGTCATTGCCAGCCTGGTGGTCTGTCTCTGTCCGAGTGTGCTGGTGCTTCTCAGCCAGTGAGATTGACATCCCTAAGAGCAAAGAGCTAGTTGTTTTTTAAAAGCTTTAATATTTGCTTTCCTTTCAAAAGTCCCAAAGGCTCCACGACCTTTTCAGCAGTGAAAGGGCTTTTCTGCATAGCCTGGTCTTCATGCCTCTTCAGGAAGCCAAGTTTTGAGATACACAGACTCCCCAGGTGTGGCTGTGCCGGGGGACCTGTTAGCCCTGGGGCTGCCTGGTTCCTCTTGGACCTGGTGTCTACAGTGTGTGTGTGGAGGGGGAGGGGTGGGGGGACTCCTTGGAAACCTATCATAAATGGATTCCTGCCCCCCTTTGTTCACAAATGGAGTCAGCATAGATGCTCAGGGGCAGAGTGTGTGTGTGTGTGTGTGTGTGTGTGTTGGTGGGGAGGTGGGTTGTTGAGCAGATCAGATAAGTTTAAAGGGATCACAAGGTTTGGGGCTATTTTGAACTTGACCTTCTGGGAGAAGATCTGGTTTCCTGGAAGG
>PVJH01042554.1:0-14222 GCA_004026705.1 Nesogale talazaci
ACTAGCAAACTATTCTTTAACTCAATTAAAAGAAACCCCCAAGCTACAATAGCTAGCAGAAACCAAGTTTGTATATTGTCTTCATTGTTTTCTTGAATCTCCTGAGTCCTTTTCAGATGACTGGCTTCTTCTCTCTCACTTCCAGCAGATAGGTTTTGCTTACACTATTTGATCCTACCAAAAATCCTACAAATTCTATTTCCCCCCTTTTTATAGAAATTCACAGCTTCCTTTGCTACTACCTGACTCAATGAATCTGATTTAAATAGTTCAAAGAAGGCTGGACAGATCATAATTTTTCCACTGGATCTTTACATTTTTGTTAACTTCAAGAAAATTCCAATTCTTACAAATTGTGAGTAAAATACATATAACTCAGGATAATATATTAAGCCCCAGCCTGCTTACTACTTAGATTTTCAGGATATGACACTTGTGAAGTCAGCGTTGCAGTTGTAAATAAAAATCTGTTCCTATCCTTGAGAGTGAAAGAAACCTTAACCAATATCTCATAGTCTTTACTAGAATATATGTGTCCTAGTTGTATGGAACGTTTCCAGAATATGACATATGTATATTTCAAATATACTAGCTCATTTGATCATCATACCATCCCCTTGTGGTAGGCGAAACGGGCAACCTCACTCTAGAGAGATAAAATACTGCTGTTTGTATCTCCTCATATAAGATGGCTCCAATTTTTGAGTAATTGGGGTGCTTTTTCAAACTCTTTTGAAATAATGCAATCATTATTATTATTATTATAGAGCTTTTATAATGAATATTCACATTGTAAGAACTTCGGGTAAAATCCACACTTGCCTAAGTTAAAAAATAAATCAACATTATGAAAGTTTGAATTTGAAGATGGATTTGATTATAAGCAAGTTACTATCAGCTTCTAGTTATTGCTGAAAAAATAAATCAAGGAAAATACTAGATATTCAAAGCTCAACGGGAGGCAAACCAAAATTATTCTTGTGGGAAATGGATGTTTAGGGTATTTTCTCAGCTCTTCAACAGCATCATACAATTCCATGCTTGTGGGTTTTTCCATGTGGGGATTTTTCACACATTGAAACAATAAAACTGTAAAATATTAAAATATAAAGAAATCTTAGGATAGTTTAGCTGAGATCCTATTTTTCAAATCAGAACATCCAGAGTTTCAGCAACCAAATTGATCAACAAATAGTCTCCAATGGAGGGTTGTAGCTGAGTCTTGATTTCTCAATTTATATTCTAAACCTGTTCTATACAATTCCACGCCACAGAAAGGTAGACTAAATCACATATGTTTCCTTTTTAGGCAAGCACACACTTTTAAGCCCTTTCTTTATCTTGGAGTCAATGCGGAATTCCTCTCCGTTCCTTTTGCCTCACAATCAATCAATGCTGTCTAGTAGATTAATCCACCTCCTTCTTTCTAACTCTCCACTCCTTTTATTGGGGATTCCATCAGCATGCTTAGTTCATATCCTACTTTTCTCTTCTTTTTATCACTTATCTTTGTTCTTGTTCTGCAATCCAGATAAATAACCTAAAACACAAACCTGATCATGTCACTGACTTCACAAAAACTTGTCAGTAATGATAAGCAACACCCTGTAGTTTTGAACTACTCATTTGGTGGTTAAGCATTCAGGTATTCACTAAAGGTTGGTGGCTTGAATTCTCCAGATGCTCCCAGAAGAAGTTTTTGAATGCCTCAGAGAGCGCAGCTTGTCGCTGACATTTAGAGGGTCAAACAACTTGATCACTGCTATTAGTGTTGGTAGCTTTTAATGTGGGGTGTGTGTGTGTGTGTGTGTGTGTGTGTGTGTGTGTGTGTGTGCTTGCTCCTCTAATCCTCAAAATTCTTGGATGAGGATATGTGTCATGGAAATGTTACAAAGCTTGTCAGTAGCACAGGTGATATCTCAACACTACAAGCCTGACTCCCAGTCCCTGCATTGTGCTGTTTCTGGATGAACCAGAGCTCTTAACACAGAGTCCACATATCCACACCATGGAAGGTTGTTGAGGAGGAAATGTTCACATCACATTGTCCACATCTCCCTCACCTCTAACTATGGTTGTAACTGCATCGAAACCAGAGTAAATTCTTTTCATTCCCTCATAGCCAACATGCAGCCATCATCCTTAAAGTGGAAAGGCAGCGAATATGATGGCCTTCTTCATCAGTAACTGCTCTCAGCCGATACCATGTCCAAAGTGTTTGAGATGATCCAGGGTTTTCATTTCCTTTGATATAGGCCAGAGATATGTATTGAAGGACATACTTCGGAAATTTTGTCAATAGAGATCAGACCCTGGAGCACAACATCATGCTTGGTAAAGTCAGTGGGCAGCAAAAGAGAGGAAGGCCCTGGAGGAGATGTGTTAACAGAGTTGTCGTAGCCTTGGGCTCCAGCCCAAGAGCAAGGCCGAGAACAGCACAGGAGTAGGCAGGGTTGCCTTTGGGTGGGCACAGGAATGCTGGCGGTTGAAACCCACTGGATGTCGCCTAACAGCACCAATGACCGGGAGTTCGATGTTGATTTGTCTAGGATGGAAAGATATTTGAATAGAAAATTTCCAAACGATGGTTCTCCATCTTTAGCCCCTTTCTTTGAGAGGTTGTCATCTATTGGATAGGTTAGCTGAGTCTCCTGCGATTCCTCCCCACCCCTCATTCCTATCGCCTGGATCCTTTATTAACTTTGAAATATTCATATCAGATGGTTTCATCATGGCAGCACTTTCCAGGAGTCTGGGTTCTTCACCAGCTCTTGAGAGGGTGCCTTCCACTACAGAGGTCCTTTCTCACTCTGCTGGCCCATTGTTCTAGCTCTACACACGGAATCTGTGCCTAGAACCTGGTACAAGCCAACAGATACCAAGTAACCTATTCTTGTCATAAAGATTAAATAAATGAAGGAGAGTTGTGTCTTAGTGTTGTGCTATATTATAAAACATCCCAAGGTACGAATCCAGAAACTTGATTCTAATATTGGGTCTAGAGCAAAGTACTTTGCAATCTGAGTCACTGTCTCCTATTTCTCAATTTACTCACTCACAATTTTCTTTAAAAAAGTTTTTAAGTGCATCATGAAAAGACTATGACTGTCTAAGGAGAGAGCAAGAATAAAAGTAACCATACAGGAAAATTCTTACTAGAAATTGTTATTACACTTCTGGTGGCAAATATGCTTCAATTTCCCTTACTCTCTGCAGTTGCTGTTCTTAGTGCCCTCAAGTGAATTACCAACCACAGGAACCCTGCTTAGAACTGAAGGGGAAACTGCCTGACTCACCGTTCCCACTTCTACAGAACGTTCTGATTGTACTTCTGTCTTCAGCTGCTGGGTTTTTTAAAGAGCAAAGACAGAGGAAGGAAGGCAGAGAGGGAGGGAGGAAGAAAAGTGTATGTGTGCATGTGCATGCACACTCCACATACTCATATATGTTGTAGAGTTTGTAAAGTTGTGCCAGATGTTAGGATGGTGGTTTCTTCTGACTTGCACAACTGAAAGGACAAATGAGCCCAAGATCAACACATCAGATGATAGATAGCTGACTCCAGATGTGAATGAAATGATGGTCTACAAGTAAGAGGACAGATTGCTAACAATACCAGAATTGGCAGGTTACATAGTACACCTCTGTATCTCTTTCAAATAACTTGTGGTTAATGAAAAAGATGTAAGACTCAGACCCAGAAAAAAGCAAGCAAGTTTTTCCATAAAATTCAGTTAGATTGGAAGCAGATCTTCTCAAGAAGAAGGATCACTAGGTCAGAACATTCAAATCACAGAGAATCCTGGCCAGAGAAGTTGCCACAAAACTTTGAATATCATATATATTCCCAGACAGATTTAATCATTTTTTAGCAGTTCATGTGATAGCATTTTTAACCACAATGCAAATATAGCCATTCTTATTTAGTTTTCTCTATTCATGAATGAGCTTTCACAATCATATGAGGGGCCTGAACATTTTGTACCATACAGAACAATAAATGGAAAGCTACATAAAAAATTCCACCATCTGATTAGCTAACAAGTTTACAAAGCTGGAATTGAAAGTCAAAAGCATGGATATGTGGGGTAAGGTAGATAAGGCAAGTCTAACGACAACCACTCATTTCTTACCAGTTGGTATCAAATTGATGGGGGTTTCTATGGCTGAGTTTTGGGAAACTTCTTTCCAGAAACTTCTGGGAATTTGCAAACTTCCAATCTCTTGCTTAGCAGTCAAGACCATTAGCCATTGAATGATGGAGGAACTCCAACCATGTCTCACCATTAGACAAATCAATAGAGTCCTGGGGATTGGCTACTCAATCGATTGGACAGCTATCAGGATCTTTGAAAAGTGTGTGGAAAGATTGTGTTCTCTTTCCATTTTCTGTTTTTGAAGCTGCCTCCTAGAGCCATCAAATCAGATTGGATAAGCACAGCATAAAAAGGAAGTATGAGAGCTTTGCATGACAAAAGACAAATTCCATTGCAATTGTTTCCTACTGAACTTGCTTGAGAAGTTATTCTTCTCATGTGTATCTGGGAAGAATTTCCATTGATGTGACCTAGAGGCAAATGTAGTCTAAGTCATTATCATGTACACATCTTCCTTACCTAACCACAAATATTTTGCTTGAGAGAGCCCAACACATATGGATTTTCTTTGTGTATATATATTACTGCTTATTTACAAAACTTAGAGCTGTGATTCACAATATTAAAAAATATGATGCCCTGTGATAGGAGCAATCTTATGACTATATTTATTCCTTTGATTGGTCATAACTTCTGTCTATGTTCTTTGGAGGATTCAGCTATCTGCGTACCTGACTTGAATGACTGTCAGTGTATTAACTGTCTCACAGAATTGAGTTGCACTGAGCTATAGGTACTTCTCTGTGGACCAATTAGTTCTTTATTTCATAAGTTGAATCTATATCTATCTATCTATCTATCTATCCATCTATCTAATCCCCATCTATCTCTATTAATCAGAAGTGCCCCAATCTTCTTTCTCTAGAGAACCATATCTAGCATAGCATCTGATATGCTAGAACCATGTCTAGCATAGCACAATACCTTCATTACTATCCTTATGTTGATGGCCATTGTTGTAGCTCTTGTGTCAATTCATCTTGTCTAGAGCCTTCCTCTTCTAAAGAGCCCTGCTACTGTATCAACCATGATGTCCCTCTCCAGGGACTAGTATTTCCTGATATTATATTCAAAATGCATAAAAAAGTCTCACCATTCTTGTACCAAGGAGGATTCTGGTTGTGATGTTCCAAAAGAGATTTGTTTGTTCTTTTGTAACCACACGGTGCCTTCTATATTCTTTGCCAACAACATAATTCAAGTGCATCAATTGTTCAGTCTTCCTTACTCAATGTCCAACCTTCATATATGTTTGGGTCAGATTCACCTTCTTCAAAGTAGCATATTTTCTCTTCAACATTTAAAGAGACCTTCTACAGCAAATTCATCCAATGCAATGCATCCTCTGACCACTTGTGAAGTAGTTGTATAAACATTTGTTCATTTGAAAGGATTATGAGTGAAGGGGTAGTCTAGCCTGTCAATCAGGTCATAGTCAATGAGACCTATGTGTGAGCATGGCTTTCTTCTGAGGATTCTGGGAACTCCTGTATTCCTCCTTGAACGTGGGAAACTCTATTCTCTCTCTCTCTTAACTCCATGTAGGATATTTCTGATGAACAGTCACATGGACCTACCCTGATGCAGCCAGAGCAGAGTCCTGGGAGCTAGAGAAGCTATGTGGAGACCCTGTCACGGCTGAGATGCTTACAATGCCACTGGATCCACAAGACTTCCAACTCGCTGGCCTGCCATCTTCCAGCATTCAGCATCATTGCATCTGTTTTATGAATCTGTAGAGGACATTATACACTAGTATCAGACATATGGACTATATTGGACATAAGGACTTGATCTGGATGGGGCTGGGATGTTTTCTCAGTATTCATTTGCTCTGTATAAAAGGCTATTTCCTATATACATGAGGGTCTATGAATTTGTTTCTCTAGTCTACCTGGACTAAAACAACTTGATTGCTACTTCGAGCATTGCTTGCAGATCCAAGCAAGACAAAATTTTAACAACTTCAATCTTATCTCCATTATTACGATGCTACTTGTCCCATATTTGGCCACTGAAAGCATCTTCAAGCTAGCTTTTTAGACTTTCTGACATACCCTCAAGTATTTTTTTATGGATCAAACACACACAAAAAATGTTCTAGCCTCTTCCTGTACTTTTTCTGCCACAGTCCTTCAATCTGACATTTCGATGAAGTTAGCAACAAAGATGTGGGTACAGGGTAAACTCATTGCTAAGAACATGCCCTTAATCCTGTACTTCCTCAAAGATTTATTAAGAACTCACTGTCAAGTCAATTTTTACTCCTGGTGGCCCCATATGTTTCAGAACTATAAACAAACACAAGAAAAAATGGGAGAAGTATTACATTGCTTACAGTCAATTATATGAAACAAATTATAGATGGATTTTCTAATGGAGAAAGAATCAGCTCTGTAAGGCTTCACTTGATTCACCGTAAAAAGGTAAACAATGTATATGTGCATTTCTAAGAAACTTATTGATGCCAAGAATAAATACTTGGCTGCAAACCAAGATCCTGATGCATCAAACCTAGCCAGTGACTCTGTGAAAAAAAAACCATGGTGATCTACTCCCACCAAGATTACAACCAAGAAGACATACATGGTCCCTGTGAATTATCATTGAGTCAAAGGCACACAGCAACAACTCCAACAGCAACATGTATGTCTTTATCTATCTATCTGTCATCTATCAGTCATCTATCTGTCTAAATATCAAGATAGATCACTATCTTTACAATTATGTATTTGTGTGTACACATAGTACATAGATACATTATAGAAATGGGTAGGTATTTGTTTCTTTTTTAAACATGGTTTATAATAATGCTAACTCCAATTCCAAATTCTGCCCTTTGCCTTTGCCCTTTTCATGTTTTGAAGTACTTTCCCAGGAAATAAGAAATCTAGTTTTTGGTTTTATTAAGTAAAATCCCCAATCTGACAACTATAACTACATTTTCTTATTTCTTCTGTCTGTCTCCTAGGCTCATCTACATTTTATCACACTGATTCCTAGATTTCCCACTGAATTCTGTGATATTCCTCTGCTCAAGATTGCTGTCTCTTCTGACGTGAGTGAAGAACAGTCAATGACGTATGGTACTTCCAGCAGCCCATGGATTGGGTAGTGGAGGATGTGCTCTCATTGTGCCATGGACTCTCTTCCTCTCTCCACCTCTGATCTTTATGAAGCATCTGCTTCTCTCTGTTGTGCCATGAAAAGAAGGAAAAAGTATAGAAGAGATGATGTGGTGGTCATATACTTGATCTCAATTTCATGATTGGAATGTAGGGGTGGAGTCTAGCCTGTCAGTCTGGAGATAGCCAATGAGACCTCTGTGTGGGCATGACTTTCTCTGAGAATTCTGGGAAGTCTTGCAATATTTCCCTTGTGGAGATGAGAGACAATTTCCCCAGTAACTGGAAGTTGTTCAACTGACAAGACAAGATGGCAGTGTCAGAGGAACCAGAAGAGACAGAGGAGAAACCATATGGCCTAACCCTGGAGGAACGAGACCTCTGAAGCCGGAAAAGCCACAGAGAGACCCCTGCCAGTGCTGAGATGTTTCTATCCCCAATGGATTGTGCTGATGGACCCTGACCCCTGGAAATGAGGAGCCATGCGGGGACCCTTGCCAGAGCTGGGACTCTGTGAAGTCACAGAGCTGTGACTTCATGAGTTGGAATGAGACTTTATAGACTGGTATAGAACATATGGGCTAATATCGGACTTATGACTTTGAACTGGACTGGGTTGGGATGCTTTCTCAATGTTCCATTCCTCTTGTATATAAGCCTTTCTCTTATATCCATATGAGTGTTTATAAATTTGTTTCTCAGGCTGAGCCCCGGTGGCATATTGGTTGTGTGCAGGACTACGGCCCACTGGGTTGGTAGTTCGAATCCAGCAACGGTTCTCCAGGAGCAAGGCTGGGACTCCTACTCCCACCAGAGGGCAGTCAATGATGCTCCCCCATCACCCAAAATAAATTAAAATAAATAAATTTGTTTCTCTAGCCTATCTGGACTAACACAGATGATAAAAAGGGAAAGAGATTTATGATAAACATCTAAGTGTTCTTTTTATGATGACAGTATGATTACTTCTATTGACTCATTCCTCTCACATCTAATTAGTTATTTTTCTGAATTGTGTTTTTGTCCAAAGCCATTTAATTAGAAGGTCTTATAGATATCATTCCATAGTTCCATCGCATCAGTCAGTATTGTACAAATACTACCAAATCAGTTTCAAAACATTTCTTCCTTCATGAACTCCTTGATATCTGCTCTCCTTTATCCTCCCCTGGCCCCAATCTACCGACTAGGACCATGATCCTACTTGATGTCTCTAGAACTTCGTCCATCCTTGGTCTCATCTCCTGATAAAAGAGAAAACATAGGACAGCAATTCAAGAGACCCACCCACAATGACAAAATACATCAGGGATAAACCTAAATAAGGAAAAACACACAAATAAAAGTGTTGAAAACCACATCAGGCTCAAAGTATATCAAAGATGGGATCAAGTCACAAGGCTTTAACCATTGAAGTACCGGAAAAATATTTAGGAGAAAGTATGTTATATTTGTGTTCAAGGAAAGTATAGAATGTTCAGTGTGGAGGAGTGTAAGACCAATGAATATCTAGGGAGGCAAGATTTTCAGCTTTCGGACATTAGCCTTGTAATCTTTATTCTGACTGTCCGACATTTTAAGGGGTAACAAGTTGGAAAAAATAGACCACAATTAAACCGCTACCTAAGAGAAGAAACTAGTTTGATAAGGCACCTTCATCTCTCTGTGGATTAGCTTCTTCATTTAATCAATGAAATTGTTATAATACCTGGCTCATCAAGGTTTTTTTTGTGATGATTGGATGAATTATTTCAGGTAGCACAATAGCAAAGGTGCTAATCCATCACCGGCCCCTTGAGTCTCAACTGGGCACTAGAAATGGTTTTATTCCAGTTTGACAGTGCATTGGCACCAGACACCCTGTTTTGAATCTATGGTATCTTGACAATAAACATCTAGTGATGGCAAGTTCACATTTCCTGACAATCAAGGGACAATCAGAGGATCTGACCCCAGGTGCAGGGGAGCGTACTGAAGGCTTGGCTTAAGGAAACAGGCTGTAGGTCAAGAACATCAATTGTGGCCACCACAACATGTGGGTAAGTAAGGTCATGGAGATCACAAATGCTACTCTTCACATGGATAAAGTGTGGCATTTTTCAATGGGCTAAACTAGATGGAAAAAGAATGGCCATAGGAGTCTCTGACTTTAAACTCATCCTTCCCTGACCCTTCTACTTCTTTTTGTAAGCCAACAAAGGCATTCATGTTAGTTGAGGCTCTTTGTTCTGCATCGTTTGTCTTGGAATATATGGCATGGAAGGATTAGCTCAAATCTACTTTCCCACTCTATAACTTTTATCTCTCCACCATCTGGAATGATAGCATTATATAGTCACAGACTTACTTAGGAGACTATCTGAACACATCATCCCTTCTTCCATTCTCTGAGTCCAGTTATGTCTGTTGCAAATAGCCCACTGTTGCTTGATGAGGCTGAGCCAGCAGTTCAAATGGCAAGCAACCTGACCCAGGAGTGACGCTGTATAGCAGAAAATCATTCGAAATGGTGGCAGTGGTAATCCAGCTCATCCCAAAGAGAAGATAGAATTGATCATTTGCCACCATATGAGAAGCATACTACTTGATTTACCTTTGTTCCAGAGACTTGTTCATGTTACAGATAACCAGTGGAAACATACCTGATAGAAGCCACACCACTTGCTTTATTGGTATGTGCCTGGTTGTCAGCCTATTTTAACAGGATCATTCTTTCTCTGGAGATATATGACAGAGCATGGGCATCTCAAATAAAACAGGCTAACTTGTCCCAGATTCCTTCACCTGTGTATTAATCTCCTGGAATACATTTTAAAAAGCAGTTTCAAAATAAATAAATCCAGCGTATGGCAGTTACTTTGGACCTTAATGACTTTCCATTTGAAAAGAAAAATGATCAACAGGCTGTTTTAAGACTTAACTTATAATTTAAGAGAAATAATTTATTTCCCAAACAAGAATTCTTCAATTAATCAAAATTTAATACTAAAGTCAGAACCAAGTTGTGTGACCACAACCATCTGTTGTCAGGTGTACACACTCCCCCCTCTTCTACCAGCTCAATACTTTGTCCGTGGAAGTTGAAACTCATTTTTTAAGTTAATTAAATTCAGACAGTGTGTCGTTCATTGAATATACCTCAATGATTCTTTTAATCAAATACTGGCTTGAATAAAAAGCTATTAAACATCACCACGAATGAGAAAGGCAGTGGATAATGAAGAATATAGCACTAAAAGCAGTTATCAATTTGTCAGGAAGGGAATGACAGGAAAGTTAAAGCTTGCCTTATTAGCAATAATGACAAAAATCTATCTAATCTGCAGAAAGATCATGAACCAAGAAAAAGTTTTTGTCTTTAGATTTCTAGTTGTTTAAAGAAACTGGAATTTAGTTCTCTAGAAATTTTGAATATATAAAGTAGGTGTAAACCTGAGAAGATATAAAGTCTGAAATATTTATGAGTGAACACAGAATTGAAGATGAAGACAAGTACAATACAGAGCGAAGCAAAACTATTCCTAATCACAAGAAAGGAGACAGAGAACATGAAGTCGTCACAATAGAGTTTTTAAAGCTTTACAAACACTCTTCACTCAAAGACAAGGTTAGGTTCTAAAAACTTAATCATTAGGTAAAACTGGCATTATTCAATAATGGGGGATGATCAGATCAGATCAGAAAATGGTGAAGACGCCATAGCTATTTAACTGTCATACATTTTCAGCATTGCTGCACTGCCCAAACACTGAGAATTATATTCTCATTAAGATGACACATTACCTTACTCATCACAGCCAGCACTAGTCTCACCTAGCACCTTGGTAGGAATTACTGTCAGATGTACATCATTATTTGCAAAATGGATGAATGATATACACATATATGTATTAATGTGAAATGCCAGGCAACAAGATCGTTGGTGTGCTAGTTGGGGTAGGCTAGAGAAACAAATCCAAAGAGACTCACCTGTGGTTGGAAAGAGCTTTATATACAAGAGCAAGTGAATATTGAGAAAATATCCCAGCCCAGTTGAGATCAAGTCCTTAAGTCCAATATAAGCCCATATGTCTGATATCAATGTATAAAGTCCTCTTCAGACTCAGGAAACACAGGAAATGATGCTGAATGCAAGAAGATGACTCTGGCCCAATGGGTGGGAACTGTTGTTGGCATTGTAAGCATTTCATCCCTGGCAGGGGTCTCCACATGGCTTCTCCAGCTCCCAGGGCTCTGGCTGCATCAGGGTAAGTATGTGTAGCTTCTTCTCAGAAATCTCTCACAGGGAGTAAGCCTTCAGTGTGTCTCCAGAAAATTATTTATCTTCTTAGCACCTCTAAATGAGGTCATCAAGCTACAACCTCATTGACATGGTACTACACTCCTTCACTCTTAATCCTCTCAAATTGACAACAGATTATATAACTACCTCGATTGGTGAGAAGAAAGTGCATTTGGTATCTCCTGCATGAATAAATTGTTAGGTTCTGTTGAATTGATTCCAATTCAAAGGGATCCTAAGTAAAACAGAGGGTATCAACCCCTGGTCTAGCCCCATCCTAGCCTTTGTTGCTGTGTTTAGCCCATTGTTACAACCACGGTCTTTATCTCATTGTGAGTCTTCTTCTTTTCCACTGACTCTCTAGTTTAGCAAGCAGAATGTCTTTCTCCGGGAACTGGTTCCTCTGCATGGCATGTGGAAAGCACATGAGATGAAGTCCTGTTCTCCCTGCTTCCAAAAGAGCATTCTTCTTGCAATCCAAAAAGTAGCCAATATTATCCAGTTTTTATACACATATGAGACAATTGTAAACATCATGTTCAGGCAGCATAGTTATTATCTTGCATCTCTACTGTTTAACATATTAAAAAGTCTTTAGCCAAAGATTCAGAATCCTGGAAATGTAAGGAACACCTAAAACATTGCTATATTACAACTACATGTGGAATAATAATGAATCAGAATGATGTTAATTTAGATCGGCTGCCCATGAATTAAGAAAGTAATTAAGCATCCATCACACCTAACATTAGATTCATTTAGACAAAAGTGATTTTGTTGTATCCAAGAAGCATGTCTATTAGAACATTTGTTTTCCCTATACATGGAGTATGGCATATTTCCTTTTACCTTTCTGGTAAAATGTTAATTTGGTCTAAAAACTTTAAAGAACACTCATGGTAGATTTATGAATTCAATCTTATATACTAGAATAATATATCAGGCCAACTTGGAAGACAGCATTAGAACTATGGTGGGACAGGTCTTTCTAAAAGCCCTCAAATTATGCTGAATAATCATCCCACATGGGAAATAAAATGTGTGTACCTTGGGAATATGTTTTAAAAGTGCCTTTGCAAGCACTCTAGAAACTATTAGAGGTTTAAAGCTATGTTTGTGTTTCTTTTCCTTTTTTGTCCCTTCTCTCATCTTTCCCTTCTTCCTTCTCTCTGTTGGGTAGCCTGGGCCTACTGGCTACATAGTGGCTACTTCAAATCTGTCATTTGCTCCATGGAACACATATGAGTCCATCTGTGTTTGAATCAATCTACAGCCTCATAACTCCTATAAAGTGAAACTATGAATAGGAATCAACTAGTTTGCTGTGCGTTTGATAGGGTCAGCTCCATCACGGGACATGACATACACTCTCTGGCCCATATTGCTACTGGGAAAAGCACTGGAGACACTGTGTGGAAGGTATGCCTGGCCTTCCTCACACAGCAGGGTGACAGGCAAAGGGAATGCAACACTGCAGGAAGGGGAGCAAAGTAACAAATTTCCTGAGAAATCCTGAAAATAGACTTCTGATCCGGGAGACAGGGCTTAGAACTTTATCAGACCAGATTGGAAAACACTCATAAAGGTCAGCAGACACACTTGGAACCCTCTGCCTTTTTTTCCCCTTCTTAAGTCGATCTAAATGAGAGAGGCGGGACAAATAACCCTGAGGAGAAAACAACAGGACTATCAGACAACAGGATTGTCAGTCCAGAATGTTTGTGTGTGTGTCGGGAATGGGATGGGGGAGGGAGAGAAAGGAGACATGGGAGAGGAGAGGTAACGAGGGATCCAATAAACTTCAGGGAGAAGGGAACAGCAAGATATCTAAAATTGATGGAGAGGAGGGTGTATATAATGCTTGGTGGGGTTTGATCAAGTGCAATGTATCCAAGAAGAATGACTGAGAGCCAAATGATGATGGGATAGCAGGAAGGTAAAAGTAAGTAGAGGAAAGAAGTAGGTAATAAAAGATATTTATAGAAGTATAGCTATAGGCATGCATGTATGCAAATAGGTTAATATATAGTGAAAGGAATAGAAGCCAATATACCTTTATTTGCATGCTAAATATTAAAATAGCAGGCAGACTTTGGGCCTCTACTCAAGGCCACCCTAAACACATCATTCTAATACATGGCGATCTTTTATACAGACCTTCCTGACATGATCACTGAATGCAAAATGGGAGCACAAGCAAATATGGTGAAGAAAATGAATAGTGCCTGGCTATCAAAAGATGCAGTGTATTGGGACTTCAAGACTTGAAGTTAACCAAGCAGCTGTCAAGCAGGGAAGCACGTAAGTCCACATGGAACAAGCACACCAACCTATATGATCATGAGTTGTTGATGGGACCAGGTATCAGGTATCAACAGATTCAAAAGAAACAATCTTTTGAATGTGAAAGAGGGGTTTTGGAGTGGAGATGCAAATCCCGTCTGTACACTTAGACATCCCCCCACAGAAGGAGTATAAGAAAGGAATGATACAAGCAAGGAAACACATTCCTTCAGTTCCTGATTTCTTCCTCGCTGCACCCCTAACTCCCACCCCGGCCCCACTACCATGACCAAGTGCTACTTTATAAATCCAGCTAGGTTAGACAACAGTAACACATTGATACAGATAAGATCTTTCAGTGCATGGAATTCAGGA